>JAXCGZ010011786.1:10000-65824 GCA_037179515.1 Halocaridina rubra
CTCTCTCTCTCTCTCCAGTCATCCATCCATCCATCTACAAAATTAACATCATTCTTTTATAGGTTCTTTTACATAATGAAAAGCACTCCTAGTACAAGATATAATCCAAGACACTTTCAGGCTGGCTTGTCCCATTCTGTAAGATTTTAGTATGAAACTTCAGAAACTAAACAATATTTTAATTAATAGAGGTTGCTTTGCTAATGGATATTCAACTCCACTTCAATCAAAACCTAATCTTAACTCTGTCTCTCCTGAAACTGCAAATGCAACAGGTTCTTATCAAAATATTCGGTTGTCATCCAGTGAAGGTAAAATTTCAATTGTCAATCAATGGTGTCTTTTCATTTTGTAACGAGATTAACATGAATTTTGATAAATAATAAAGAAAAAATATGAAAAGGTCTAAACACTTAGCTCAAGCTGGATCCAACAGTATGCCAATATGTGAAGATAAGCATCAGCCTAATACAATACAGTACTCCAATATGTGAAGATTAGCATCAACTTAATGAAATCCTATTCTGATGTGAGAATATTTTTGAAGAAAATTGGAGCTTCAAGGTAAATTTCCCAAGGGAGTGTGTCATTAATTGTGAGAGATTTAAGCACTTCATTTGGGAGCAATCAGAAATTGAAATTTGCAGATTTTCCAACCCTCCATAGCTTCACAGCAAAGACTTCCATTAGAAAACTTGAATATAATATAATCACTTCTTTTCTGTACAATTTACCTTGTTCCCAGTACATAAACGTCCTTGTATATGCCGTACTTAATATTATTCTAGGAAAATGTAATCATCAATGTTTTAGTCCATGCAGTGTCAGTAATGATAGAGAGTTCTGAACACTTCTAGGGTCTGAAAGAATTTTGAAAATATCTCTTCATTCTGATTCTAAGGATACAGCAAAACCTGACTGCTTCAGACTCTTTATATACCTTCAGTTTTCATCGAGTTATCCACATTGATCCAAATTTCAAAGATATCTTGATTATGATTTCAAATTACATCATATATTGATTTCAAATTTCATCATATATTAACAATAAACTTATCAATCGAGTCTGTAATCCACACTGAACCATTACTTCATGTTTTATCATGTAACAGACATATCACAGAAAAAACTAAATACGATATTCTTCATATGAAACATAACTTTCAAAATCTCATTTGCTAGGTATTCAAATCTCTGAAAATTATTTATATTTGCATTTCTGATCAGTGCAGAAATTTCAGGTAAGCAAAGACAGGGCTTAGTATGAATATTGTTGATGACACAATATCTATGACAGCAGTTCTTTGTTCTTGTTTCAGTTCAGCTGACAATCACGGTACCTCATATACGTACGTATATTTAAACACTATTATTTGCTCTCAGATACTGAGAGAAGGACATACTTAAAACACATTGAGCTCTGAGTCTAAAAAATGGATAAAAAAAAATTTAACAAAGCTATTCCATTTGGTGTACTCATGCATATGTGTTTGAATACAAAGTTGACTTAGGAAATGCTAATATTTCCACATAAATACAAACTGTGATACATCTTACATGTGCTCCTTATATTCTGAGCTCTCAAACAAGCTCTGCAACAATTATTGGATATAATCACTAGTGACATTATTTTCACAATATACACTCACATCTCAATAACAAGTGTGTACTACTGGCTGTTATTATTACCAGCTTTAAGTATTACGACACGGTAGCTTTCAACAGGGAGTTGAAATATGCACGGTGAATATTTCTTGTTGACAGATACTAAAGCTATACCCGGTTATTATTTCAACAATATTATTCTCAGCTTTAGCAATAAGTTATTTAAAAAATAAAATAAAAACGCCCAAGAGTCTAAAGTCTGTTTACATTCTGAATAATATCCCACGGTTAAAACTTGTGAAATCATTAAAAGACGTGAAATTGCTATCTCAAAAGTCTCTTATATTCACTAAGAAGGCCAAATTGGCATCTCAAAGATCTCTTATTTGCACACACAACACCACTGATCAAGATACTTTGGCATGCTTGCCTTAGATAAGTTCATTCCTCCATGGGCATATTGTCTTCTAGGCCTTCAACTGAATCACAATGATCACTTCCAAGGTTATCAATTATCTTATTAATCTGATAGGTAGAGGTTTCGCCAGTTTCTTCACCACCAGACACTGGATCATTAACCCCATTATCGACAGTTACCACGGACTGGCTGCTGCTAATAAGGTTGTCAGAGACTTCCTCCTCGTGACAAATTCCTACTTGTTTTGGTAAGGAGCTTTCCAAAAGAGCAAAGTGCTGGGGCAATGATAAATCAAACTTTGTTCCTGAAATTAACAATCATTTGCAGATGATTTCAGAGACATTACCTGAAAATATCTTAACGAATACTTTAGCACAAATATATATGATAAATCTTGCATTATCATACGAAACATATAGTGACCTGCACTGCCTATAGGTATACAGATTTCATAATGCACTACCTGACTTCACTAACACCTAACCAATACATGACCCATTGAAAATTGAGAATGAGTTATTACAAGGGTTTCCTTCCGCCTGACTAGTAATTGTTAAGAGTAGCTCTTCTTCTAAAACTGCTCTGCAGGTCTGGTAATCCAATAGGATATAAAACACCTAGTCCAAAGACTATATATGTACCATGTACCCATGAATCCACAAACAGCCATCATTATATATTACGCTAAAACTGCAAGACAAGAGAGGCCTATTAATATAGTGATTTCCAACAAAGATATACCAGTGACCCTCGGTACTGGCCCACAAAATAATAGCAAGTACTGCAGCCTTCATAAAAGGCAAGGAGGAGAGACAGGTGAGTAAGTAAACCTTTCAAGCACTGCTGACATGCAAAAAGCAGAGAAATATTCTTAAAGAGGTGCTAACCACGTTGCTAAGAGGTACAAGAGTGAGACAGACATGCAGAAAGAGAGGACAAGCACCTACCAAAACTGCAACAAAGGGAAAGGGACAACTGGAAGATGAAACAAAAAACAAAATGCCGTCCCAATAAAAATTTTCACAACAATGGAAAGAGATGAGGGTAAAAGGGCAAGTTGGTTCACATAAAGACAGTCAAAACATCCACACAAAATATGCAGACCCATAAGCTATAACTAAATATAAAGAAGAAAGAAGACTATCAAGGCTAGACAACAAAATAGCCAAATTGATTATTTGCAAAGATAAAAGAAAATATTCACAGACAGGTAAGAAGAATATGTCTTACTGCTCCCTGGTAGCATTACTACACCTCTATCTAAAAGGTAATTTGTGGGATGATACTCAAAGTGCACAAAATTCAGAAGTTGCAGCTCCAGCAGGCATACAACACAGGGTCTTCATGAATTTTTATATGATTAATATCCTATGGAGCTTCCAATGTTGATACTACAGAGTACTGTAGTAGCTTCAGAGGTATAGCTCATCCTAAACTGGATTTGTCAATGTGAAGGAATTTCACCAAAGAGTGTATTTCAATAGAAAGGGCACACACACATAATTCTGATAAAGACCAACACATAACATGCATATATGGAGTACAGTAATCCCTCGCTATATCGCGGTTCACCTTCCACAGATTCAGTGCATCGCTGGTTTTTATGGCCAGTATATGTATATTATATCGCAGATTTTCTGGGTATATCGCGGGAATCCACGATATGTGGAAATATTAAAATTTCCAGTATTTTCATTACTTTTGATAAAAAAAAAATATTTCCTAGCCTAAAAATAATAAGACAGTAAAATATAGTAAAAAAACATAAATTTAAACATGTAACTCACAGTATTGCACCATATAAAATACGATACTGGTATCTGCGTCTTGGAAAACACAAAGGGTAGCACCTACGTGAGATAGTGCACGGGATGCTATTGGGTGATGGGTGGGAGACGACGAATCACAGAATTGTGTTCTGTATCCTGGGATCTGATTGGCTTTTTGATTGAAGCTCGATTCTTCCAGTATCTTCCATTGTCTCGCCTCACCCATTCAGTTACTCACATGTGCGCCTTTTGCGTTGTGCCTCTTAATACATTGTGCTTGTGTTTTTTGTAAAACTTTTGCTTTATTTCAACCCTGCAATGCCACACAAGCATCCTTCATCTTCTAAGGCTTCTGGTAGAAAGCCTAAGCAGCAAAGGAAGATGTTGACCATAGCAGATAATGTATAACTGTTAGATATGCTGAAGGAAGGAAGAAGTTTCTCAAATGTCGGCCGCCATTTCGGCATCAACGAATCTACGGTTCGCTACATCAAGAAGGACGAGGTGAATATCAGGAAGGCAGCGTCTCTTACTTTTAACAAAACAGCGAAGAGGGTTGTAACACCCCGCAATAAGATAATAGTGCAGATGGAATCTGCTTTGGCCCTGTGGAGTATGTAAACGTCATTCACGGTAGCTTACCTATCACGTTCATGTAGCTTTACGCTTGTGCGCTGTTATTTATGGTAAACACATGTAAATTTACATTTGCGCGCTGTTATTAATAAAGTAAAGGGTGAGTTGTTAACAGTGCAGGGAGGGTTTATAAAGGTAAAAATAAATGTAAAATACCTGTAATAAATATGGTGCTGCTACTTCGCGGATTTTCACCTATTGCGGGTGGTCCCGGAACGTAACACCCGCGATACACGAGGGATTACTCTATTAATATATGAGAGAGAGAGAGAGAGAGAGAGAGAGAGAGAGAGAGAGAGAGAGAGAGAGAGAGAGAGAGAGAGAGAGAGAGAGAGAGAGAGAGAGAGAGAGAGAGAGAGAGAGAGAGAGAGAGAGAGAATTAAAATATATATATATATATATATATATATATATATATATATATATATATATATATATATATATATATATATATATATATATATATATATATATATATATATATATATATATATATATATATATATATATATATATATATATATATATATATATATATATATATATATATATATATATATATATATATATATATATATATATATATATATATATATATATATATATATATATATATATATATATATATATATATATATAATTATATATATATATATATATATATATATATATATATATATATATATATATATATATATATATATATATATAATTATATATATATATATATATATATATATATATATATATATATATATATATATATATATATATATATATATATATATATATATATATATATATATATATATATATATATATATATATATATATATATATATATATATATATATATATATATGAAGAAATCTGGAAAAAATAATCCACAACTTTCAACTACATTATAGAATATTAGTATCTTAGCATATCAGTTTTCTAAAAATGTGTCTACCAAGCACAAACACCACAACTAACCTTGTCTGTGGTAGAAGAGCAAATAGGCAGTGGAGTATTCTTCCTCTCTAGGTTTCTGTCGAGTTACAGAGTCATCGTTGAAGTAATGCCACTCTCCAGTTACAGGACTACGAGCAAAGGCAGTGTAGTGCCCAGCTTGGGCAACTGTAATGAGATCATGACATTAACCAATAACTATAGGCCCAGTTCCTCAGGATTGTAATAAGACTGTAGATTATACAATACAGTATATGAAATGGTTTCAATCCACACATACTACGGAAAATTGTCTTCAACTAAAACACAAAACTGTCCACCCAAAAAAATAAGAAAAAAGTAATGATAACTATGACAAATACTGAAGAAGGCTTGCAACCATATTTCAATTTCTAAACCTTGACAGCAATACTAGTAAGACAGTGATCTGATAAATGAGTCTTCTTGCAGTTAAAATAAAATATAAAAAAGCATCTTTCAAGAAATATCCACAACAAATAAAAACACATAAGGTCTTTGCTCCTAAATCTCTACAAAAGCTTAATAAAACTATTACAATAAAATGGCAAAACACATTACACAGATATGATCCAAGAGTAACAAAATTTTACCAAAAACACATTTTTTTGGCTAGACTCAGAATTTCAGCTCTTAAAGAATTAAGTTTTCAAGACATTGTAAAAATATGCCGAGTTTGCAGAGCAAACTTTAAAACAAACAAATACTGTATGAGTCTCACTGACTTAAGTCTGAAATCATTTACTTTCACATATCTAGTACATGAAGCAAACTTTTTTCATAAACAGATCACAATACCATGAAAGACTGACAATTAAAAGAAAATATAGACTGCATACTCTCTATTTTGTCAAAGTTCTCTGTTGACCTTACAGTCAGCAGAGAACATCAGCAAAATACTTTGCATATCAAGTACATTATATACTGACAACCAATCGACATATTTCTTTTAATGAAAATTCGTTCTTTGCATAACAAGTACATTATATACTGTACTGACATCATCTGTAAATCTCTAACCACTTTATCAACCATTCACACAATCTGTTTATACATTGCATAAATCTATACAATTATGAATAATAATTAGGATGAAAAAAAAATCACACAAAATGGTGAAAAAGGGTTGACACAGTTGCAACGAAAAACAATAAATCAGATATAACTGGGACCGCCACATGTACACACCATATTCCCAAGAACTTATAACACAATTCAAAGTACAGACGACAAATGTGCGTATCACATTGTAAAGCACCTATTTTAATATTCATATTTACAGAACAAATTATGTGACTAGGTAATACTCGGTTACGAGATTTACAAATAATGTCATTAATGCAACGTGTACTTAAGATATTCAGTAAAAAATTATTCTAAATTCTAAATATCACCAGGAATTGAAGATACTGAATTTTTTATTTGATGGGAAAGATCTCCTAAATCTTAAACAACAACAAAAATAACAATTTAAAAGTGCTCTTACCTCCCATATGACAGACACAAGCATAAAGATTATACAAGTGACTAGAACTAGCATCACCAGCAACATAATCCGATACATTAAGACCATCTAAAGGAAAAATAACTTTATCATCTAACTTGGTACTTGTAGTTCCATGGAACAGAAACCTGTAGCACGAAAAAAGAAAGAAAAGAATATGTAAAAATACTACATGATTATATAACATAGGGCTTCAAAAACTTTAGTTCAAATATTTTATTTCAAACATGCATTAACAGTACTGTCAATCATTCTCTGTACAATATTACTGTTGAGAGCAAAAATAAATATATTCACCATGAATAAATACCAATTACATACTAGATCAACGTCAAAAGTAAAGAAAAATAATACCAGAAGGAACACAAGACTATAAGTGTCAAAAATAATTGGCAGCTGACACTGTATGAGAATTAACATAAGTTGCATAAAACTTGAAGTAAATTTCCTGATAAAAGTCCAATTAATGATGCTGAAATAAAATATAGATTTTGCTATGCATAATCCTTACTAAAGCATAGAAACTATGTATACATAAAATGATACTTACCTTTCAAGGTGAATAATGAGGTAGGGTGGATATCGCCAGACAGATATGGTCTTTGTAGCTCTTTGTTTTCTTTCACACTTCGGACAGAACCATAAATCCGTCTCTCCAAGAGTCTCGCTATTGAGAGGAAAATAAGCAGGTGTAATAGTCATGGTCGTAAAATAACTCGATATTAATGAACTTTTCACATGGGTGAGCTGATAGCTGACATAAATAACCAACCACTATGCAAATCAATATTCAAATTTCTGAGCCTTCTCCAAAAGATGACATATCAGTGGAGCAAATAAGCTAAAAAATAAAGTTACAAATATAAAAACATATAAACAGTATAACAATTCACTCACAAACGTGCATATCAATATGAAAACTGCAGGACCATTAATATAAATTAACCTACTAGTCGGGTCTAGAACCTCAATTCCGTGACCATTCTCTGGCTAAGATGTTTTGACACTTGATTTGACTTCTTAGCCCCCCAGTCCCTCCCAAAAATCCCGGCATTTTTTTCCAGCTTGCCAAATCCAAGATTGCTGCCACAGCCATCATGAAAAATAAGCTTTTGAACTGGAACACCTACATTCATGCATGAATACACTTTTCTGGGTAAACTGACCATGAGGATTCCAATTCTGACATCAGCTTGGTGTTTTTACATCATATTGACCCAAAAATCCAAGATGGCCACAATACGGTGGAGCAAAAATGTAACTCGAAAAGAAAAACCTATTATCATCAGTAAATTCTGTTTGTCAGCTAAATCTATCTGCTAATGTAACTGGAATTTCTGCGGGCGACATATTGATTTAAGGTATATGTCATGTGGTATGGTCAAGGTCATTCAAATGTCAGCTTCAAGGCAATATATAAGAGTCATGAATTGAGGTCCTGGATCAAATAGTATAAAGTTAGTGAGAACCAAGCAGTTGGACGAGGTGAATAATATTTCTATAGGTGAGCTCCATGTGGGATGAGAGCATACACTGGCTGAGAGCTACATTGGCTGATTTCATTTCTATGAATGGTACTTAGTCATCTGACTATGCAATGAATGTTACTTAGTGAGACAAATCCTTTGTCTATAATTTTCCCTCAAATAACATTCGTATGTCTTTTTTTCCACAGACTGGTATGATCCAACAAGAAAGCGTGCTGTATGATGTTGTGTCCACCATTCCGCGTCCTCCAGTGTGGCAGGCCATGTGATGAAGTCACTGATTCTATTACCTCAACCAAAAATTGGGAAAACCTCAAGACAAAGGCCCTGTTATGGAGGGGTTTTGACAATTTTGGAGACGTATTTTTTATAATAGGTCCAAAGAAGTCAAATCAATTGTCAAAACATCTTAGCCAGAGAATGGTCACGGAATTGAGGTTCTAGACCCGACTATACTATTCTTTAATGAATATATATTCAGACATAAAGAGGTCCTAATGAAAACATCATTTGCTTTAACAGAAGTACAGGTGTGAAATATATGTTGGTCTCCAATCTATCTCCTTAAAAATAAAATAAAGATAAACATAGCTCAGTGGCAGAGCACATATGTACATATAAAAAGAAATGAACGCAGTAAAGTAAAACTACAGGACTGCTGAGAAGGTACTTGAATCGGAAAGCAGTGCTAATAAAAAGAGTAAAATTAAACATCCTGAGCTGGTTTGGACGAGCTGAAGGGTATCTATTCAGTAACAATGATACACAGTCTTTAAATAAAATGAGAGAGGAGTATGCATAAAAGTGGCTAAGAACAAATGCAAAGGGAACAAGTTACACAACCATATATGAAAAGGAGAGACAGAAGTGGTTTTGCGTAGACATCTCAGAATTAAAGCTTATGGATGAAGGGAATCAATTAACATAAATCATGCATTAATCCATAAAAAATCTGGACTTCAATTTCAACATAACACTAAAAAGTTACAAATTAATCAATACCTCTGAGTAAAAGCTCTTAGGCAGTCATAAATCGTAAGCGGATCATTCTGGCGCATATCGTTGAGCGAACGATCGTCCACTGTGGCAGCTAACTGGCGATGGTGATCAGGTGAGAGAATGGTAAACCGTACACAAAGTGTGTCCCCAGCTTGCAAGACCACCTCACTTCCACTAACTGCTTCACAGCCACGACAGTGTGATGAAAACAAACAACGAGAACAATTGTAACCCTGGAAGAGGTAACATATATAAAGTAAATTAGTAACACCATATTCTGAGCTTACAACTTTTTGTAACTATCCTACTACAATCATTTGTTCTTAAATCATGAAGACTTATTCAAGAATAAAAAGTCACGTTAATAAAACTTCTTTGAATCCTATATAATAATCATATGCTCTAAAATATAAAAAGAAAAATATCACGGAAAAAAAGTTTTAAATCCCTCCTTGAGTTTCTTTTATGCCATAAATTTACCTTGAGAAAAGAATATGAATGAGTGGGACAGATTCAAGGTTCACTGTTTAAGATCATACTTTAAGGTTGTGGAAACCTACAAAATTATATAAGTATATAAAACTGAGAAATGAAAACAGTCTTAGCACAAGCCAGTATGCCCGTTTGCTGTATTGTGTGTCAGTATTAATCCCCCTTACTGGAGTGGACACAGACATTTGGACCTGGGGATTTAAGGCCAGGTGGAACGTTTGATCATAATTCTGTCATTTCCTGAGTCAAGTGTTCTAAACCACTTGGCAACCACATTCCCAAACACAATCCAGTATGTAAGTATAATGATACCAGCACAATACAGTATATATACATACAAATATTATAAAACACTAGGCTGAATTTTCTTTAAAAATTGCTATTACAACATGAATTGACTCGACAAACCAAAAATAAAAGCATGATTTACCATACCCCATATTTCCTACTATTAGCTAAAGAAAAAATCTAGCAGACTGCAAAATACTATCTAAAATAAAAAATATGTCAACTAATTTAACACTTTCTACATTGTTGCACTCAAATATTTTTAGTCTGTACTGATAACATGAAGGCAAAAAAATATTTTCATTTTCTTAGAATATTTTAGCGGCTGAAGATGCAAGAATATTGCCAAAGTATGACTTGGGTGTTATAGGATGTGAAAAAAAGGAAGTGGAGGTAATATAATTCCCCCCAACCTATTCATTTTTCTTCCCACACAACTAAAAGTAAAGCAGAGTACTAGGCAACATAGGAAAATGTATCACCACCTTATTTTTTTTGCATTTTGACTTTTGGAAGACAAAACATGTAAAATAAAGTATGAAAATTATTTTATTTAAAGTAAAGGAGCTTAACATACAACATAAAACTGTATGAAAAGAACTCATATATTTGTATAATAACCTTTAAATACATACTCAACTGGAATATATAATGCTATTGTATTCCTTTACAATGTAACTCCCATTTGAAAATTTAGCATCAAAGTTACATAATACAGCTTTTCAATCTAAGCCTTACCCTTCCATCAACCAACAGTAAAGAGTAATTGGTTCCTGGAGGTATTCTAGCAGCTAATGTACGCATTAATGTAGACGAAGATAAACGTGAAGGTAAAGCGAGTAGCCCTGGATGGCCCAACAACTGCATGCATCGTTTGTTGTTGTTGTCGCTCTCTTGATCCATACGAAAAACTAACGGTACCCTCAGCATCCTGAAACAAAGATCAAAGGAAAAGTGGCTATGATGATGCAAGATACTTTGAATGGATTAATATCATTAATGCAATTCCCTAACAGAACTCTTCAAATACAAGCAAATGGTATTCTCAACAAGGAGTCCTCATAAGGCCAAGGAAATGACTCTCAGATTCTGAGTCTATGTGTGCCAGTCTAGCTTGATTTGGTGATTGCAACTTATTTACACACTATTAATAGTCTACAACCAAATCAAAATATCTCTTGCCTGCCCTATTTACCTCTTCCATTGATATTTTCATATTCATTCCTGATAATGAGGGTAAAAAAGATTCCACACCTGAATTCCCTACATGTTGTACAAAGTGATTAAACATGAAAGAGGTCTTGGGGATGGCTATCTCTCGCACATTAAAGTTTTTCTTGCTAGAAAACAGCTGTTAGAAGTAGTGAGGATATACCAGGTCTGGTGAGGCCCTGTAATGTCAATCTATGTTACCTAATGTGGCTACTAACTTCAGTGGTATATAGGCCCGTTTTTTAAACAGTGTAAACCTAGGATACCATATTGTTATTAGCTAGACACACACAAATGGATTTCATAAACGCATCTGACACGGTTCTGTGTATGGCTAGGATCCCATGTGGGATCCTAGCCATACACAGAAACGCTTCAGATGAGTTTATGAAATCCATTTGTGTGTCTAGCTAACTAACAATATGGTATCTTAAGTTTACAATGTTTAAGAAATCGGGCCATAGTCTCACATATAAGACAAATATTATTACTGTACTTTCATTTGGTTGTTGAGATGGGTGGGTTCTACACATATGAGGAGTTAAGCGTCCTTTACCTCCACGAGCTAATTCTCACTAACTCAGGATTTTCTTCTTCTTTCTCCAAGAGTGTGTTCCCCCTGGGTGTCATAAAAGTCAACTAAATGAGGTGGAAAGAGGATACTGGGTAGACCCCCCAACAATGTAATTTCTTTTAATGAAGTCAAGGCATACATGGGAAGTCTGATAGGAAAACTACAATTAAACCTTTCTTGATACAAGAAGACAGCAGTTAGTACATGTACCAATGGAAACGGAAAACTTGCAAAAACAAAGAGTGCACATTTCAACTCTTCATGTTTCCTTACCCTTACCTATGATGAAAGGAGGTATATATTTATTTCTAGAGAAAGCGGATGATGAAAAGATGACGAGTTTCTCTAAAAACGTTTACTGAGGGATGGCCATCATCTTCCCCTCGTCACTTCATTATTTATTAAAATTACTCATTCACCTCAGAGAGGATTACATACACCCCTTAAGTCATTCCTCCTCTGGTGCCAGAGATTCATGCACCCGTCATATCTGTCAATCCTTCCTAAAGGCCTCCTCGGGGCTAGAGGCCCCTGTGAAATGTGGAAGTGTAGAACAATCTCCATTAAAATGACTGGAGAAATAAAAGTTCAGAGTCCCTTGGAGATTCAAAGAGGAGCAAATAACATGTCAAATTTTCAGTCACCGTTATTCTTACCTAGCCTTTGGCTTCTCAGTCTTTCTTCTTTCAACAGGTATTAAATCAGCAGGTGACAAGGATGTCTGACAGACAGGACATGGCAAACTGTCCCCTCCATGGTGCTTACAAGACATCTGTTAAAACAATGAAATGTTCATTTTTATTTGTTGCTTATTTTGAAAGAATAATCATATTGTGTTAGGCTTTACAGTTCTGTCATTGCAAATAAAAAATACTAGTTACTAACAGAATATCCAACAGTTAAAGAAGTACGCAATACAAGTTTATACCCCAAATTATAGAATACTGTACTTATTTTTACCCTTGGAAGTGTTAGCCTGGCTACCATTCAAGTGTGACTTCAAAGGATTATTGCTGAATGAAACACAACAGCAGCAAAATAAAGGATAGGAGAAGTAAAGTTCAGAACAGGTCTTCTGCAGTGTAGAGAAAAATATCCGCAGCAACATATGCAAAATTAGAAGAATAAATTGCAACTCTCTCATGAATATAAATTCCATGGCGGATACCAAATTTTTTATCGTCTCCGAAAAAATATATATTTAGTCTTACCTCAATGCAACTATCACAAAGAAGGCAATCCTCGCAGGAATGATGAGTTCTTAGTTCTGTCTGACACATCTCTTCTAAACAAATATTGCAAGGGCGCCACTGGACTCCACCTCCACTACAACTACTACTGCTACCCCCACTGACAGCTTCGCTGTTGCTCGTGCTACAGTGTGCAGCTTCACTGTGTTCCGAGGAGTCAATCACACCCTGAAATTGATGAATTATAGGTCATAATCATAAATATGATAATAAAGTATATATGGTCACAATCTATTATGACACAAAGCACTATAAGCTGACACAAAGCACTATAAGCTGAATAAAAATTAAGAAAATAATACACTACCATATGTGACATACTTGGATAAATACTTTAATAAATACTAAGTCATATTAACAGTACCTTTTCATAACCTTCTTCATAAGTCTGGGGACCTTCTTCTTCTAAACTAGGAGGTGGACCAGCTAACTGGAAGGCATATATACTCCTCAAATTGTAATTGAGAAATTTCGTCATGTAAGATCCTTCCTGGATGGGCATAAATAAAAGAAATAAGTGACAGTGCAAAAGAACAGTCATTATAAAGAAAGTATGTAGAAACGTAACACTACAATACTGCCCATTATATCTAAGAAAAAAGATGAATATAAAGTACTGTAGAAAAATAGAGCATGTAAACAAATAGTACAAAGAACAAAGACCTCTCTCCTACAGAAAGAGAAAATGGAACGAGCTAGAAAGACATGAGCAAGAAGTGACTTCCAAAATTAGGGGAAAAAAAAGCGTAAAAGCTTATTATAAGGAAACCTGGCAAGACTGAGGAGTTGAAGGGCATGAAAGAGGTAAATTAGGAATCCACAAGTAGCAAGGTGAGGAGATAAAACTACCATTCTTCAACATCAAAAGAGATCAATACAAGCTTTCACAAAGTATGTCCGATGGCCAACTTCCAAGGTGGTGCGTATAGTAGCTCTTCACAAGAACCTTCTAGGAATATAAAGAAAGGTTGGTTTTACGTCCCTTCTGTAATATCTTCACAAGCTCAGTCTACACTGATAAAATAATAACTGTCTGTAGTTCACACACACACAAGCAAGTGCACTAAAATAGTGGTACTAAGCAACAGGAAGACCTAACTAGTCTGCATGAGTGATCAAATAAGTAGTTACTGAGAATTGGAACTTCAAAATGTAAAGTAATGAGAATGGGTAAGAGTGCTAGAACACTCATCTTTAGATATTCCATAGCAAGAGAGGAACATCAAGAATCTGTAAACAATAGAGATCTAAGGGTGAATGTACTAGAGGATTTGTATCCGGAAATGCATATAAATGGCATAGTAAAGGCAGAATATACTTTCTAGGTAAAAGCTGTAAGAATAGCCTTCAGGAATAGGAACACAGAAATATTCAGATATATTCACATGATCTATGTAAGGCCTAAGCCGAATAAGCAGCATCCTTAAAGGAATCAACACTTGAAAATAATTTATATACAAACTGGAAAATGTTCAGACATACTACGAAGCTGGTAAAATATATATATATAAAATGCTAGTTATATGGAATATCAGCTGGACTTGAACTTACCACCCCTAGAAACTGGTCTTCAGTTTCCTTCATGGTTTTGAAAAGTTCAAAGGGAGTTTGATATGGGTAATTTTAGAACTGGAGGTCATCAGTTTTAAGCTTTATAAAAAAAAATTTTTGCAGGATGTAAGGGAATACTTTTATAATGTACGTATAGTTGATGATTAGAACTCACTAAAAGAAGAAACTGCCAATGCTAAATACTTTTATACTTTTAAGGAAAGAAGTGATAAGTGTTAATGAACAAAGAAAAAGAAAACGACAAGTAGATGAGTAATTATAAGCACAGGCTCTTGCCTGTGCACACATTTAGATAAATGCAAACCACCACAAACCTGGCTTACATTTAAGGACTACAAGTTCAACTCCTCTCGGTGTCTAAGGGTCATTATCCCACCAGAATTGTTCAGGAATAAGGTGCAAGTGGTCATCTCTATGAGACGAGTAAAATCTTTACATAAAATTCAATTTACTTCATGAAAATTTTGTAGGTGTAAGAATAAGAAATAAGAGGACCGAAAGAGATTGCAACAAAAGTAGCTTAATTACTTTACAAAACTGGAGTATGAGCACGATATGGGATAGGAGGATTGCCCAAATATTCAAGTTCAACTCCTCTCGGTGTCTAAGGGTCATTATCCCACCAGAATTGTTCAGGAATAAAGTGCAAGTGGTCATCTCTATGAGACGAGTAAAATCTTTAAAAAAAATTCAATTTACTTCATGAAAATTTTGTAGGTGTAAGAATAAGAAATAAGAGGACCGAAAGAGATTGCAACAAAAGTAGCTTAATCACTTTACAAAACTGGAGTATGAGCATGATATGGGATAGGAGGATTGCCCAAATATTCAAGTTTAAGGAATGCATTGTAGGAGGTAAAAACCTTGACACTGGAGACAGAAAGAAACCCAGGATAAAGCAGGAATTTTCAAGGAACAGTATCATTTACTTTTATACTTTTAAGGAAAGAAGTGATAAGTGTTAATGAACAAAGAAAAAGAAAACGACAAGTAGATGAGTAATTATAAGCACAGGCACTTGCCTGTGCACACATTTAGATAAATGCAAACCACCACAAACCTGGCTTACATTTAAGGACTACAAGTTCAACTCCTCTCGGTGTCTAAGGGTCATTATCCCACCAGAACTGTTCAGGAATAAGGTGCAAGTGGTCATCTCTATGAGACGAGTAAAATACATAAAATTCAATTTACTTCATGAAAATTTTGTAGGTGTAAGAATAAGAAATAAGAGGACCGAAAGAGATTGCAACAAAAGTAGCTTAATTACTTTACAAAACTGGAGTATGAGCACGATATGGGATAGGAGGATTGCCCAAATATTCAAGTTTAAGGAATGCATTGTAGGAGGTAAAAACCTTGACACTGGAGACAGAAAGAAACCCAGGATAAAGCAGGAATTTTCAAGGAACAGTATCATTTACTATTAGTACTCTGAGCACGATTAACACTGATTGTTGACTAAGGATTCCAACCACTTCAGGGTACCTGAAACCTAGTTTAGAAAAGTACAAAGATATGGCTTTGGTCTTGTTTATTTTACACGATAAATTACGTGTAAATGTACACACACACAAAAATTTTTCTTATCACAGTCATTTCTGCTGGTATAATAAATAAAAAGTAAATGCTAAACTGCTATTCATCTATTCCTTACCACAATACGGGCAATATGGTTATCAAAGACTTCAGCAAGTATAACATTTTCCACAGAGTTTAGTCCGATCAGCTTACAAAGGGCAGCTTTCAAGTCTCCAACATCAGACACCTTACAGAGCGTGATCAAGTATCGAACTGGTATATTTCCATCGCTTGGCACGTACACCACAGCTGAAAAGAATATTGAATATTTATAATAAGATTCTCTTTCTATGTGAACTCATGAAGTAATGTTCCACTTTATTGACATCGGGTAATGACGGCAGATACCATAAGCTAACTAAAAATTATCAAATAAGGAATGTCCAACATATTTAGGCATCAAATAATCAAAATACAGAAAAACCACGATGAAGCAACACAGATATAGTAATCACCTAACTCACATAACATATTTCACCAAAGAGATATACAAAGTTCCTACACCTAAAAATTATACAAGAAAAAATTCTTTGCTAGTTTTTAGTTACATACTTAAATCGTGAAGACATTTGTACGAGGAATGTAAACCTACCTATTTGGATTTGGTTAGCATAAGGTAGAGGTACAGATAGGGTTCCAAATGGATCATACTTTACAGATGTATGGCCACATGTACAACACACAAGCTGCAAGTAGAAATGCAAGGTTACCAAAACCTCTTAAAAATAGATGGCATTTCAATATAATATGTACTACACTAAAAAGAATACATCTTGTAAACAAAGTCTAATATTGTAAAATATATGAGTCAATAAAACTGAAGGTCACACCTAGTATCAAAACCATAATAACAAATGGTAAAAGTAAGGGCATGCAGCATGAAAGGAGCATTACTCTTCATTCTACAGCAGATAAGCATCCAACCCCTATCGAGAGGGTTCTGAGTTTAAATGGCCACGGTAGCTTAGTCAACATAAACTGAACAAATACTCCGGAGGATAAGATAGTCATACTTCACATCTTACCAATTTATTAACTTACAATATTAGATGTGTTGGGTCAAAGTTTGACCAATATCTTTACATACTCAAGCTTCAATGAGGACAGAAATGCATACCCATCAGCCCTCATAAAATATGAACGGGTAGAGGAAGTCGTGTTAGATGCATGCCACCATAATGAAAATTTAACAATACCTCTGATGATGGGAGATGCAGAGCACCAGTTATGTACTTCCTGTGTGTATGCAACATGTGGCAATAAAAAGAGGAAACGGATTGGCAATATCTATCAGCCAGATCTTGCTACCTTATAACATAACTTAAAGAAATAAGAGGATCAGGAGAGAGGATGATATCCCAATGACTGGAATGTGAATGTAGAGAATTCATGGCAGGAGGATGGTTAAGAATTGTTGCAAAATATAAAGGAAAGTTTGACAGGAAACAGGAATCTAAACATCATTGTACTGAGAGCTAAATATATTAGGAAAGAAAGAAAAGATCTTCAGAGCAGTAAGAGGGACAAAATTAGATATTTACTAAAGACAAGCTAGTAAGAAAATACCGTTGTTAAATAAAGATACAATGAAATGTGTGAAAGTACAGCAAGAAATAAAAAGAAGTAAAATTATAAAATACAACAGAAATCGAATGATTACACGCTTGAGGGAGTGCTTGGAGTTATGTGAATAGAGGTGAATATCAATTCAGATGATGGACAAAGGAAAATAAGATAGCTAAAGGAAGTGAAAGGTAGAATCCGCCTTATAACGCAAGAAAAAAGTGTGGGAAAGTTTCCTTTCATTTTTTCATTTATTAGACATCTGCAAATCTCGGATTATAAAGTTATACAAAGCCAAATCTTGTGAAGATACTATCCCATCACATGCCGTACATCCCACTGCTAGTTCACTTAATCTGGTAAGCTGATAAAAATGCGACAAAAGATATATGGTTCCGCACTTCACCAAAGAGGATATAAATGTTAGATTTTTCTTAAAAGGTAAGCGGTCATAAACTACAGTTTTGTAAATAAAGTGCCTAGATGGGTTTCTTAAGTCAAATGGCACTACAAGATGAGGTTAAGAGCACTCCAGATGTGTGGGAACAAAAAGGTTGATGGGGATAATGAATTGAGATTTCTAAAATGCTTTGGAGACCTAGAAAGGATGGCTACTGGTAGATTAGTAATGAAAAATTCAATCAAGCCAGTTACAAGTATTTCAAGCTAAATGCAGGCGCAAAAGGGGAGAAGGAGACAGTATGAGTTAGGATTTATCAAAAAATATGAAACATATGTGTAATGGATCATATTGGTATAGAGTGACACCCATCTTGTAGCATAATATGATAAGACATAATATCACTAATAGGCCAAGTCACAATAAGTGGGCAGTATAAACAAGAGAATGATAATGAAGCATGAATTCTGGCATCTTTACTCTATACTTCAAGCTGAATGTATTCCCAAAGAATTTCCCTAGAGGATAATAACAGTCAAACAGAGCTCTAGTCCTCTCTAAACATGTGCTTACATCCAAAAAGCCATGAGTGTAGTAAAGTGTACCTGTATACAAGGAGTAATTAACTGAAGAATAAGAGCTTCAGAAAAAAAATTAAGAAGAATTCAGTCAAGCATTAACAAGAAAACAAAATCAGGACTGAAGATTTCTTGTTAGTACATCTATATGAGGTATTTCCAGTAAAAATCTTTCACACTCTGATTTTGATAGTGTTCTGTTAACTTTGCCTTTGGGTAACAGCCAACAATACATGTACATGGAAAATATAGCCATTCTAAATCTGATCAATTTCAACTTACCGAACTCTTAAATTGCCCATAAAATGTATCCACTACAGCACTCTTCCTATCACCAACAAATAAGCGCCATGTTTTGTCTGCCTGGTGCTGATCCAATGAAGACGGTGAGTGGCTACCGGGAATATCACTTCCCGAAGCGGAAAGTGAACTATCACCACTTCGCTCCGATAGCACTTGATGTCTCTCCAACTCTAACTGGACATTTTTCTCATCAAGTCTCATTCGTTTGTTAATAGCTAATTCTTCGCCATCATCGAACTCCTCATCCTCCGATTCAGTTCGTACCGTCTGCACCTGACAACCTCTCTTTTCATGAAGCAGATTCACCTCTTTGATTCGCTTCACTCCAGATTTACTCAAGTTATCTACACTGTTCTTCAACCTGGTCTTCTCATACTTTGCATACTTTTCCGAATCGAAGAGGAACTCATTGTTTGTAGGGTTGTCTTTCACTAACACGTTCACATTGGATGTCTTTGACTCTTTCATTATATCTTCTAACTTGACCAAGGCTATATGAGCACCAGAAGATGATAATGACTGAGAAGGCAGAGAATGAGTAGGAAAAGTGGAACACTGTTCTTTTTCCAAGGCCACAGAGGAGATGACATTAATATGGTCCCTTTCTTGCTGTCTAAGTGTTTCGTTCAACTGATTTTTCTCAAGGCCTAACAAAGTGTTATTAGTATCACAGTGATGATTATGATGAAGGGTATGGGTAGAGAGATTGTGATGGGCAACTAAGTTTTGGGTAGTAGTAGTACTATCACAGTCAGAACTATCACAAGCCTCGCTCCCACCACCACCTAGGTGATTGTAACGTCTAATTCCACCACCACCACCACTTCCCACTTCTCCCGGATCAGAGACATCTGACGCCACGCTTTCTGCATCATGGCAGCTGAGGAAGAAAAACAGTACATATATGGCACCAATATATAGGAGCAGTACATGGGTCTCCATGTAAGAAATAACACTGATGTCTTACTTACTGAAAGGCTGAGATTTGGTACTCTACATACATTGTCCAGAATAAATTATAATTAACTTTAACAGGGTCTAGCATCTGAAGTAGTACTGTGATCCATGCACTTATATTTCACTTGCAACGATACGAATATGATACAGATTTACTTAAAAACATAAAATATTAGACCTATTAAAAGAAAAATAATAATTAAATTTTTAATTACGCAAGACGTATTATTAACTGACATGCAGTCATAGGACAATGATCCAAGGCTTCATGAATTACTATGCACTGATGTGGACATTTCTTTGAAAGGCTTTTTTTTCATCAAGTCATGAATTTTCATTACATAAGACACAACACTAATATAAAGAGATTTACATACCTGGTAGTTCCAGCCACAGAGAGATCATCAAATGAGACATTCATGCGTGTAGGTATGAGAGAGCGGACTTCCTCTGGTATCGGCTGAAGTCGATAGTTGACTAAATGGGCATCTACGGAACTGCTGGAAACACTGCTCTTGGGAGAAGCTCCACCGCTGTCTAGACCAACACTTTCCTAAAGAAAATGATTATGCAGAATATATATATATATATATATATATATATATATATATATATATATATATATATATATATATATATATATATGGACCCTCGCCCCACGAATTTAATCCATTCCTAAACCCTGCTCATGGGGTAAAACAATTTTTCCCATTGAAATGCATGTAATTTCAATTAATCCGTTCCTCATCACCATATACATTATAAAATTTTTGTAATGAGTATAAAAGTTAAAAATACTCTGTATTTCACCTGTAACAGGAAAATTACATCAATAATAAAAAGGAATTCTACTAAAATAAAATATGGTACAGTACTGTATTTACCTTTGTGGATGATTGTTGCTGGCACACGCAGATGATGGTGGTGGTAGAGGAGGAGGTCTAATTTTTTGAAGGAGAGTGCCCTTCCAAAAATACGTTATGGAACTTTTCAGATGCAGGCGGTATTTCTGGTGTTTTCTCTCTATGTTCTCTTTTGGAAGGTGATTCTCTAACTAGTGGCACAAGAAAACCATCCAGAGTAAAATGTCTTTTTCTTTGTTGGAAAATTTTTCTAAAATGACACATCACATTGTCATATACCATGTTCACTACTCTGTTGCTCACAATTTTGTCTGGGTCATGATCCTCAATAAATGCCTGCACCTCATACCATTTGCTAAATATGTCTTTAAATTTTTCACTGTAAACCATTACCTTCTCATCCCCTTCCTCCGATAACTGGTACTCTTGGATAGTCTTTACCTGTTCACATTGCAGCTCGATTAGTTCTTCGGTGGTGAGTTCTTGTTTGTGATCCTACACCAGCTCCTCCACATCTGCATTCTTTTGCCTGTGGCCACAATTTCATTCACAATTTTGACAGCTATCTCCTGCTTGAAGCCCTCAAAGTCTCAATCAGTCACACAACCTGGCCAAAGTTTCCTCCAGGCGGAGTTCAATGTGTGATATGAGACCTCCTTTCATGCTTTGTCAATGAGGCCAATGCAGTGGAGGATATTAAAGTGATCTTTCCAGATATTACGATGGGGCAAATCTGTGTCTTTGGTGACCTGGAAACACTTGGCAAAGAGACCCTTAGTATACAGTTTCATAAAATTAGAAATTACCTGCCAGTCCATGGGCTGGAGGAGAGGAGTGGTGTTGGGAGGCAGAAAGTTGACTTTTATGAAGTCGTATTGTAGAGTAACGTCTTCTTCCACACCTGGAGGATAGGCAGGAGCCTTATCCATTATGAGGAGACACTTAAGGGGCAAGCCTTTTTCCTCAAGATATTTCTTTACAGCTGGTGCAAACACTTCAATCAACCACTCTAAGAATAAAATCCGCGTGACCAAAGCCTTTGGATTTGACTTCCACATTACTGGAAGGCTAGGCATCAACACGTTATTGTGTTTAATAACGCACGGATTTTCAACGCGGTAAACTAAAAGACTTAATCTTACAGTCCCAACAAGCATTAGCGCACAATAACAGAGTAAGCCTGTCTTTCATTAGTTTGTGGTCGGGCAGTGACTTCGCTTGGGTCATATAGGTTTTTTTAGGCATTTTCTTCCAAAAGAGTCCTGTTTCATCACAGTTAAAAACTTTTTGCGGGATTTAACCTTCACTCGATAAATTTGGTGAATTCCTGCACGTAAGCATCCGCTGCCTTTTGGTCGGAACTAGCCGCTTCTCCATGCCTAATAACGCTATGAATCTGCTGGCTTTAAATTCGTCAATTTTAGCGCCACTAGAACTCGGAGTGTTCGCTACTAAATCTTGGTGAATTTGCAAAGTTTAGCACATATTACGGCCTCGCTAACACTATCTCCAACCAGCTGTTTTTCATTTATCCACACCAACAATAACTTTTCTACCTATTCTATAAAGTGAGTCCTATTCTTCATTAAGATAGTCACTCCTTTAGCCACGTCAGCTGCATTATGGATCTCTCTATTCTTTAAAATAGTATAGATAGTCGATTTCGCCATGTTATACTGCGTGGCAATATCAGAAACATGAACACCATTTACATGCTTAGAAACTATTTCTTTCATCGTTTCAACTGCTATGCATCTAGGGTGTTTGACGCCATTGTCACTAATGCACTTCACTTTCTTAGGAGACATAATGAGGGCTAGCTTAAAGTGAGGGCAAAACAATGGAAAAGTGCAAAGAAACAACAGAGAACAGAGCAAGAACGAACTACACAGTGCGAGCATCAATGCAGAACTGAGAGCAGAGCAACCACGCAGTGGCCTCGGCAGTGGGGGAGGGATGTAACTAGCCAACTCATAAGAGTAGTAGCGATAGAAAAGAGAGAGAGATGATATCTTATGGCAAGGAGAGAGAGAGTCCAGCTTAGAAGTAAGAGAAGCATCATTGAGTCTGACTGCCTTAGATTAAACCCTTTCAAGGAGATAAGTATAAGAAGAACCACCCCAGATGTGCGAGCAGTATTCTAAGCAGGGAGGGCTAAGATCTTTGTAGATTTTAAGTGACTGTAAGAATTAAAGTGATGATGAAACGAAACAGAACTCCCAATATTTTGGATGCAGATTTAGAAATTTGGATTATGTGATTCCTCCAAGTCATATTAGAGGCTATATGGAGTCCTAATATTTTGTTAGAACTGAAAGGGTAAATTTCGTTAGTTTTGAAGACAATAGGGCTATCAGGAGGAGCAAAAGATAAAGAGATAGCCAGAAACTGTCTTCGAGGCATTAAATTCAATTAAATTTTGGGTGCCCCACTCAGATACCCTCTGCAAATCGGAGTTGAAAGTGGAGGAAAATGTGATACGAGATTGATTAAGAGTAGCAGATGAAGGTTGTGAAGAAAAGGGAGAGGAAAAAGAAGGGTAGAATTGTCGGCAAAGGCGTGAAGAAGAGAGGAAGATGGGGACCGAAGAAGATCACTGATGAAGAGAAGGAACAGAGTAAGTGAAAGAATTGAGCCCTACGGAACACCACCGGTAACAGGGAAAGGGCTAGATGTTGCGCCGTCAACAACTACAGATATAAAACAGTCAGAGAGAGATCTGGAAATCAGAGAACAGAGAGAAGGGGTAAAGCCATAGGCAGGGAGCTTAGCCAACAGAGCTTTGTGCCAGACTCTGTCAAAAACCTTAAAGATATCAAGGGCGACAACAAAGGATTCCTCATAGTTCCTCAGAGAAGATGACCATACATGAGTAAGAAATGACAGGAGGTCACCAGTGGATCTTGCCTTGCAGAAGCCATACTGGTGATCAGAGATAAGTGAGTTAGATTCAAGAAGTTTCAGAGAGTGAGCATTGAGCACGAAAACTTAGGGATAGAAGAGGTTAGGGCAACAGGTCAGTAGTTTGAAGGAATAGAGCGGTCACCCTTCTTAAGAACAGGTTCAATTAGAATGCTTCCAAGATGGAGGATAGATACTGGTTGAGAGAATGAGGTGAAATAGATAGCACTGGAGCCAGTTCATCTGAAAACTCCTTTAGGAACTTTGCAGGGATACCATTGCCTTGTTCATCTTCAGTGAGCAAAGAACCTTATGAACGTTGCGTAAAGAGAGGATAAGGGAGGACATAGGGTTAGAGAGAGGTAAAGACTGCATTGAATGCCAAATAATTCAACCTATTAGTATGAGGCTTCAGAGGATCCAAGTGAGTTCTCTTGCGATCACAACATTATACAGTACAGTACTTGCAATGTTTGCACACAACATATGGCTAACCCTCACAAAATTTAAAAAATTACACATTCAGTAGAGCTAGAAAGTAAGAAAAGCTCTCAATTCCTAAACAGCCTTAGTTATTGTTGGTCCTGATATAAAATAAGTAGATAAAAATTCAAAGCAAAATAGAGGTGAAAAAAAAAGGTTACAGATATTTCTACAAATATTATCAATTACTACTGGCTAAATGAAGAGTTAATGTAAATAGCATATTGTTTCTGGGAGGCTTTAAATTCACAGCTTCTATTTCCTTTCTACCTCAGAAGATGGCATCCATTAATGACATGTTTGTAAGCAAGGTGGTATAGTAATATAATAATGACGTATCAAAGTACAAATCTGCATGAAGGCACAAAGGTAGAAAAATTGCAAAAGTGTAATTTTTTCTGTACCTTTCTTATTTACCTAAGTCCAAAAAACTGTTGAATTAGAGACCCATATAATTATATTATATTAAAAAAAAATCTGGTATGGTATCAAAAAACTACAAAGCTCTATAATAAAAAGTCCAAGAAGATGGTAAACATTGCACTCACTTCATGAGAATCACCTCTGAGTTCCAGAGGTTGTTTTAAAGAGTGAAATGTTTGTGGTGAATTAGGACACTGGGGTGACTGAGGTGAAGTTGGGCAGTGTGGTGACTGAGGAGACGATGGCGAAGAGTATGGATGACTGCCTCTGCTACCTTCAGCTCGAGCACTACTGTTTCTGCTATTTGTACTGCTCGTACTACTGCTGCTACAGCTGCTACCCACGGCGCAAGTCTCCAAATTAGCTATATGGTTTTTTTCACGATTTTTGTGTTTGACTACATCAACGCTGCCTCCTCCATCATCGTCTGCTATGCACATTTGTTTCCGTAAGCCTTCCAAGAGTAAAGTGATGAACTCCTGGCAATCATGCTGCAGAAAGAAGCATTACCTTGTAAAGCATTGTACACATATCAGAATCTAATTTCTGAGTACCTGCTACTACAGTGTATTAACCTACCAATCAGTTATTCAGATCCAATTTAAACAAACCTTAAAAACCCATAAAATTCCTAAGAGCAAATAAAAAAGCACAAAATAAATAAAAAATAATGTTTGGAAATAAAGATAGAACATTAAAGAAATGTTAAACTAAAAGGGCCAGAATCAGTGAAAGACAAAAAGTTTAAGCTTTACTGAGACAAGTACTTGTAAAACAAGAAAATTTGGTCTCACAAAAGTTCGGTCAAAGAAAAATTATGAATTCAAACTGAGGATCTAAGATGTGAAACTGCTTTCAAAAACGGTAACTTATCATTTCCTTCATGTGAATGCACAAGCTTTCATATGCGTGCATATAATCTACCAAACTAATACAATTTAACGTGACGTAATGAAACCTTAGCTAACCCATCATGTTCTAACTTAACCTGATTTGACCTAACCCAACTCAACCTACCCTAAAAGTTCAGTCAAAGAAACAATTATGAATTCAAACTGAGGATTCTAAGATGTGCAACTGCTTTCAAAAATGCTAACTTATCATATCCTTCATGTGAATGTACAGTACATGGTTTCATATGCATGCATATAACCTAACAAACTAAGGTAACATAATGTAATGTAATGAAACCTAACCTAACCTATCATGTCGTAACTTAACATAACCTGACCTGACCTAACCCAACCCAACCTAACCTGAAAGTGCTACATATCGAGCAAACTCCAACCGACCATTGCTACACTACAGCTGAAGGGTATTGTAGACTTAAATAAAACTGACAAGGACAGTTCGATGTTAAGTCTACCTTCAGTTACCGTTCTCTTTCTATGCCTACATCAACACCGAATAGTCGTGGATATTCGTTACATATTTCTTATTATTCCTTCACATCTGACAAGTGACAATACTCCCCAGCTCTGTTTCTCTTTGTTTTCTTCGTGCCCAGGCCCGATGAGGGTAGATTTTATTTCTTGTTTTTTTTTGGCCCGTCCTGGGGGAAAAAAAAAAAAAAATACACTAACTCATTCTTACCTGTCTATAATCCCGAAAATCTCTCCACTGTTGTCCAAAGGCATCTTTGAAGTCAGCAGGACGAAGAGATGAATATTTTCCACACCAAATCTTATTGGTCAATTGAGAGAATTGACTGGCAAGGGAATTCTTTCCATTGGAAGTGTGATGATGATGGCTAATAAAATACTGTCAAAAAAAAAAAAAAAATTGTTTTAATTTGCTAGTAGGAGATGCAAAGACTAAGAGCATTTAAATATATATAACTAAATAAAAGTAAAATAGAAATACGTAAAGTACATAAAACGATACAAGCAATTTGTACATGAGTTGATTTTGAAGTTCTTTCAAACTTGTCAGGTAAAGATATAGACCACCTTTAAGCTACTCCCATTCTAAGAATAAGTCTTATGTAGCTTGCAAAAAACGCAAAGCAGAGTTTTCTAATTCCCATTTGCAATATCAAAGGTATATCCTTCAGAGAAGGTGAGTCAGTGCAAGAGCCCATCTTGTGGAAATAGGGAATCAAAGTCGTCTTTATTGCTGACATCATATCTAGACCACCAGTTGAAATGCTCTTACTTTAAGGAAGAAAGGAGATTACACTTGTTAAGGAAGTGAATTGGCCATAAATAACTTTTTGCAAGCAGCCAATTCTCTATTGGTGGTAGTATTCTATAGAAAAAAATAATCCAGAGTACAGTATTCTTACAAGAAAATAAGAGGGCATAAAAAATATTAAGCCTTCTGAATAATGCATTCTACAGTAAAATCGAAAAGAAAATACAATATCTGACAATATAAAAGCGATAAGTTATACTATAACAATAGGATTCTTTATAGATCTTCATTATCACAAGTAAAAGCTCTCTTACTGACAGTCACATGAAGACCACCCAATAACGCAGGGAAAGTTATCAAAAAACAGAAGTCTGAGGACCTCTAAAGAACTAAAAAACTTGCTGGCCTCATGTGCTCTGAAGTGGGTCTCAAGTTGAGACTGGAAACAACCTATTTCAAAATGGTTACTGGGGAAGAGGGCCATCACAATAATGAAAATAATGGACCAAAATGGGGTGCATTTGACAATATGTAAAATAAAATACTAAAAAAAAAAATCGCATTTATAATGAAATCACTACAAAAATTTGGAAATGTTAACTAAGAAATGATACTGGCCACAAGTACAAGATCATGCACAGACTGCAAATGAGAAATTACCATTAGGTAATGACAATAATCATATAATATATACAAAACTTCATGAAGAATGAACTTTAAAATATATTAAACATGAATGACAGCTAACTCGCCACAAAAAACTGTTAAAAGCTTGATGCAAGTAGACACGCTTACTATATTTTGCACAACAAATGCTAGTGGTCTTGGGGTAGGTGTATAAATTTCTCCCCCATTCATACACCATAAGTTAGGCCCTAGAATACATCAATGCATTTTGAAAGTTGACCCTTGGCTGAATGCTTTAAATTTTTTTAGTTATATAAGACCAATTCTCAGGGTGGGAAAATTCTACTCAAACCTTTCAAGGACAAAACAAATCACCTATAAAAACGCATCTTCAAAATAAAACCTACACTGTACACAAAGTAAATGAGTAGTATTCATATCATCATCCTAAGACACAAGGAGTATGACTATTTCCTATACATGTATCCGAAAAAGGATGTGAAATCATACACTTGAAAATATATACAGCTGGTTTTCAATAATGCTTCAAATATGAATATGACTGGTTAATGAAGGCCACAAATAAGCGTAATTATTGTGCAAAGCCATCTGCTATGAACAATATATGACTAAAAGGAATCCGGTTTTACGTCACGGACTCCCTTATCAACCAAGGGCTAGGACGGTTGCCTTCTTGCGAAGGACTTGTTTTGGCAGATGTAATCCTTACGCTGAGTGCATGCCTTTGCTAACCCCAGACCGTGGCAGGGCGCGAACCCTCGACCTGACGCCTCAGAGTCGGAGACGCTACCGACTGAGCCACGGCGACTACATATGACTAAAAGGAATATAATGTAATATTAAATAATCTATCTTACATAGTATAAAATATAAATAAATGTCAAACCTGAGCAATTGGAGGGGTGTTCACTAAGCACTGAATACCTGCAGCCATAAAGCATGTATTTCCTAAATTTCTGAGACCACATATACCTCCTACAGCATTTTCGTCTGAAAATGAAAAAGTTATTTTGATTACTTGAGCTTTGCTAAAATAGTTATACACATGGAAAAAATTCAACTTTACTTAGGATATTTCATATGAAGGCTGTTAAACAATAAGTACAATACACAAAACACTGCACCAAGGAAGGTGACGGACATACCTAGCCACCAAACACGAATAAGGAAATATGGTAAAAAAAAAAAAAAAAAAATGAGCAAGAAAAGTTTTAAACTGTGATCATAACAGTACATGTAACTTCTACACACCTGTTATATCCCCGTAAGATGATCCTGAGTCAGGTGTGGGACTACTAAAAGGCTCAGGCATCTGTGGCCCATAAATAGGGCCAATACCAAAATCACTGGGTTCCAGTCCAGGCATTTCATTTAATGCTGTGGAGTCTGCCGTATGGGGCAATTCTGAGTTCAGCAGAGCATAACCCAACCCAGGATGAGAACTTCCATAGTGATTACCTCCTGAACTGTACAAATATACAAAACAAAGTAAATAAATGATAAAACGGGAAAAGGGTTCTGTTCTATAACTCAAAATCAATTCAAAATATCGATTTAGTTCCAGAAACTTTAACTTACTCCAAAATTAACAGTGATTTAGGTTTAATTTACTTA
Organism: Halocaridina rubra; assembly: GCA_037179515.1. Taxonomy (NCBI): domain Eukaryota; kingdom Metazoa; phylum Arthropoda; class Malacostraca; order Decapoda; family Atyidae; genus Halocaridina; species Halocaridina rubra. The sequence goes on from JAXCGZ010011786.1 coordinate 39,223, forward strand.
ATACAAAAAAGAAAAAAGGCAAAAGACATTAAAGAATTCTACCTTATCCAGGACGATGTGATGCCAGTTACTTCCAGATCATCAACATGTTCTGGAGGTTGAGTTTCAATACTAGGAGGACCACCCTCCTCTTCATCATCTAATGCTCCTGCTAGGGGAGAATCCCTATCAAGATCTACGCTATTAACAGGTGAAGATATAATTCCCTCATCTGAAATGAAAAACACTTGCATAGAAAAAAATATGTTCTTCCTTAGTGGCAAAAACAATGACATTCTACTCAACAACGAAATATTTGGCACTTCAAGCTCTATACATTGAAAAAGTATGTTTAGTTTGTCAATGCATTTTTATTTAATATTCTCTACATATGATCATCCGTTACTACTCCCAAATAATTTATAAAACTTCAAGGAGAACTTGTCTTCTGCTGGAAGTGCTTCAAGTCAAGAAGGCATTAAGACAAGGACGTCTGTTGGTATTTTTGTCGAATAAAGGCAATCAAACAATGAGTACTGCATATCATCATTCTTCTGAAAGCAAGTACTAACATACTTTTTGAAAGTACAGCAATGGTTAGATAATTGATTACGCATGAAGAGACACTCAAATTTTAATTAAAAAAAAAATAGAACTTATGAAGTAAAAAGCCACATAACTCATGAATAAAAGCATAACGGCATACAGAAAAAATAAAACACACCTGTGGTATTATACTGCACTGGCATACAGAAAAAAAATCTGTAATATTACACTGGCATACAATAAATATATAAAACATACCTGCTCCTTCATTAGGATTGAGAGAAAGCGCTTCATCGTATTTATCTGAATAATGAGACTCAATTCCTGGTTCTCCTTCCAACATTGCTTCTTCCGCTATGCCATCCCCAGGCCCTGGGCTTGTTAAAAGCCAGTGATGTGTGCGATCCTCACCTGATGACATCTGTCAATAATAATAATAATAACAATAATAATAATATTCAAAATTACACTACATCTGCTGAAGATGCGTGGCCAAGTCTGAAATTAAAAAAAGGGACATGAGAAAAAGCTTCAACACATCATCCTCATCCTCACTGCCTTCATCAGCAAAAATTTTGGCGAGGGTTTTGTGACAAGTAATGAGGAAAATGACACATCCTTTCTCACCCAAAGCCACACAACTTGCATATAAGCTTCCTGAAATGTACCGTACTGCTGAGGAAATACCCATATTCACCCTAACAAGGTAGGTAAGACTTCAAATTTGAGTTAAGTTAGGTTAGGGATGGTTTAGATTAAGTTGGGTAAGTTGAGTTGTGTTAGGTTAGGTAAGTTACGTTAGATTACGTTATTTAAGTTCCCACCGCCACCCATCAATGTTGGCCTCTACACAAAATAAAACTGAAAAATAATGATCAGACTACTTCAAAACACATCGAAACTTACCAAATAAATCAGGTTGTGATATGTTTTATGTAACCCTTCCAGAAACTACCCTATAAATCCGTGTAACCACCACTTCCCTAAATGTGACACGTTGCTGTAAACACTCAAATTTATTACGGTATGCAAGACTTCAAATTTAAGAAAGGTTAGGTAAGGTTAGCAAAGTTGGGTTTGGTTAGGTTACTTAAATCAGGTTATTTAGATACACAGCTCACGCCCATGGGTGCCCCGTGTGCAGGAGGGGAGTTTTCACATGGTTTTCTCTGTTGTTGAGATCAAGCCTATATTTCCGTGCAAAAGCCTACATCAATGTAGCTGCCCCCACACCATAAGTTATGGGATATTCCCCCTCAAGTGGGGGGTTTCTGTTCGAAATCTCAGAGCTGATTAATAGAGGCATGAGTATAAGACATGCCCGCCTCCTATTTGCTATGTGCTCAAAACAGCCCGAGGATTTAAATGGGTCAAACAACAAGTGACCAAAGGCAGAGTTTAGTTGACCCTCGTTGGGACAAGTCACGTTAAGGGGACGGGGGGGGGGGGGGGGGTTGAGGCACAGAGGAACTCTGTAGCTTCTAAATAAATTAAGTGATTGTATCTTTGCTTATCTATCACCCTGCATGACTGAGGCCTGGCCTGCAGTGTAGAATTGATATATATCTACGTGTCAATTTAAGGATCCACCTCCACACACCAATATCAGCCCTAACGAAAAAAATAATGATTTCCGAGAAAAACAAATATCAGATTAATTCAAAACACATCAAAATCTGAAGGAAAAAAATATATATAATTTAGTCCCAAACTTGAAAGGGTGCATACAACGAATCTTAACCATATATAGAATAGTTCATAAACAGAAAGGGTGCATAAAACGTTCATAAACAGAAGGGGTGCATAAAACGTTCATAAAAAGAAGGGGTGCATAAAACGTATCTTAACCATCAATAGTAAATTTTACGGCTTTTCTTTAGGATGTGAGTACATATTAAATTTGGAAATGGGAAACCAGTGGTGGAACAATCAAGGTCATATCAATAGCTATGAAAAATTCATACTTGCCTACTTAAAGGTCGTTCTCAATTCATTGAGAAAACTCAAATTCTCGATTCTATTAAAAAAAATTAAAGTCAGTCAAGCGAACACAAAAAAAAAAAATTAATTCATATATAGCTGATCACAAAATTAACACAAAACCATTTTCTTCCTTACTTTTCGAAAGATAATTACTTATATAACTAAATGGGAATTTGGAAGCAAATGGAGAGAGAAAGAATGAGAGAGAAGTCTTCCAATGTTTTTGGGAATTATTAGATGGAGGTCATGATGATCAAAACAAAGAGGGAAACCGAATTTTCCACACCTATTTTGGTCCTCTATGGCCCTCCAAAGACCGATATAAGCAAATATAAATAATAACCTGAGCCATTACCTTGCATCACTGAGTCTGTAATCACTCTATAGGGACAAAAGAATTTTGAAAAAGGAATGAAAAGTCGTCCGAGATTTATAAACCGATATTTCCCATCGAGAGCCACCTCGATCTCCAAGGTTGCCAGATAATTTGGCCCTAGGAAAAAAAGGCCAATTTTATAAGGAAAAAATAATGGACAAATACGGATTTCGGCAAATGAATATAATTAAATACCTAATTATTTAGAGAAATAAATGTTACATTTCTTTATATTTTCACGAGAATTTATCCGGAAATATTAATGTAAACGTAAAAATATTGCAAATAGGAAAGAAATTGGTATATGATTGCACCATTAAGAAGTTCAAAATATGGCTGGGTATTTATGATCACATATAATTCAAAAAGAATTGTCGACTAAGAATCTTTACAAACAAAATAAAATTCATTTCGCGATATTGGTCATTATTGTTCTTGATCAAGTAAAAGAATTAGATTACAATGAAAAAAGTATTATCTATTGCTAATAGAAAGCTTTTCTTTATACTAATAAATATAATGTGTATCTAAAAATCAAACAAAATAACGAAAATAGGGATATTGCATTTAATAGCTATAATAAGTCATCAAAAGACATGGACGTTCATAATGTAAATGAGAGATTAGAGCCATGAAAAGAAAGTTATAGAAAACAATTTGTAGACAACTCTCTCTGAAAACCAGGAAGATAATTAATATTTTTTTTAATTCAAAAAATCATGTTATAGTTGAAAAAAGATTTATTGCGAACATGAATTACATGAATAGAAAAAAAAGGATGACTTGGATTATGCATACTAATTAAATATTTTCTTGTAAATACTAACAGATTATAGCACGAGTGCTAATGTACCATAAAATAGAGCATACATTTGTCATGACAGCAGTAAGCAAATAATAATAATGTTTTATCGGCCAAATTGGCCTTATGAGAACAAACTGGGATTTTTGGCTTTCACGCATGCGCACTACGAGCTTAAAGTAAATAAACACAAAGTAAATTATATATATATATATATATATATATATATATATATATATATATATATATATATATATATATATATATATATATATATATATATATATATATATATATATATATATATATATATATATATATATATATATATATATATATATATATATATATATATATATATATATATATATATATATATATATATATATATATATATATATATATATATATATATATATATATATATATATATATATATATATATATATATATATATATATATATATATATATATATATATATATATATATATATATATATATATATATATATATATATATATATATATATATATATATATATATATATATATATATATATATATATATATATATATATATATATATTATATATATATATATATATATATATATATATATATATATATATATATATATATATATATATATATATATATATATATATATATATATATATATATATATATATATATATATATATATATATATATATATATATACTGCATATAGCCATTAGTAGAAAAGGGAGTCCGTGACGTAAAACCGGAACAACATAAAATGTGTGTATATATATTCACAATTAATATGCAGGATATATATATATATATATATATATATATATATATATATATATATATATATATATATATATATATATATATATATATATATATATATATATATATATATATATATATATATCCTGCATCCTCTTCTGTCAAATCACATACCATTATATCCTCCCTCACTACACCCATAAACTTCCTCTTTGGCCTGCCTTTTCCCCGCCCACCTAATAGCTCTATCCTCAGCATCCTTCCCCTTACAAACCCCCCATCTCTCCCCACAACACCATAGCTCAAACCACCTCAGAATCGCCACTCACTTTATCCCCAAACAGTCCTACCTTTGCTGTCCCTCTGTTATATATTCTTTATCCTCTCCATCCTTTCACATCCAAATAAAACTATATCTGCAACTCTTGTCACCACTAGCTCTACCTCCAGACTTTAGGTCAGTAGGAGTCTCCATATTATGTGACATAACTGGTACTACTACCATCTTCTGTAGCTTAAATTTCACTCTTACAGGAGCCCCTTCGTCACAAATCACTCTCGTCACTTTTTACAACCCACCTCATCCTGCCTGCACCCTCTTCTTCACCTCTCTACCACTCTCTCCATTACTCTGAGCAGTTGACCCCACTAACAAAAAAGTAGATGCATCAGGTTTCTAGAGGTTCCCTACAGTCACAGTCCATCATGCACAGATCGGAATTCAGATTTAGAATTGTACAAGGACATTATAGTGACCATATATATCAGTGATTCCCAACCGGGGTTCCGCCGACCATCACCAGGAGTTTCGTGAGAAACTGTGTGTATCTGTCAAAAGTTCGGCCAAAAATTTCACATAAACGCAAAGAGAAAAAACCCAAGTGTCACACTGAAGGTAAGACATAACATTATTTACTTATTAGTGTGATCTCTCATGTGATGTAATTGTAGATTTCATATGAATAATACTGCTCAAGAAATAAAAAAAAATATATTAGTATACTATACATAGGGGTTCCTTGGAATATAAAAAATTATTGCAAGGGTTCCTCCAAGGTGTAAAGGTTGGGAATCACTTATATTATATATATATATATATATATATATATATATATATATATATATATATATATATATATATATATATATATATATATATATATATATATATATATATATATATATATATATATATATATATAGTTCAGTCTGACAAAAGTGGGTTCAATCCCATTGCAGGGCATTAGGAAGAACATCCAGCCTCGATTCATTAGTTCCAAGCTACTTATTGCCACACCCCCATTTAAAGTGGTTGATACATACAGCTTGGAACTGGGGGAATAGGGCTCGACGCTCTTCCCAATGCCCTACAGTGGACTGAATCCAATCTGTCAGACTCATCATTTCCAGAAAAAAATCGTGTACCTAATATATATATATATATATATATATATATATATATATATATATATATATATATATATATATATATATATATATATATATATTATATATATATATATATATATATATATATATATATATATATATATATATATTATATATATATATATATATATATATATATATATATATATATATATATATATATATATATATATCTCGGAAACACTGATTTAATTCAGGTTCTTTTTAGAGATTATGAAAATTCCATTGCCAGAGAAAAGAGGCTAGCATTAGAGCAGTGAGTTAGGAAAGCTCAATAACAGAGTTAAAAAAATCTAAATTCAGTACAGACCGTCATATTACTGGTATCATTAGGGCGTGGAGCTCACCTATTCATTTCTATAGTCATCCAGAATGTATGATAGGGTTCACAAAGTATGTTGTGAAAGGCAAGATCTACAGTATAAGAATGATTTTAGGCCCTCTTTCTATCAAGTAATTAGTACCGCCTATTGTGGTAAAAAAAAAAAAAAAATCTGACATTGTTACCACCAGTGAGGGTGTTTGGTAAAATTTATAAGAATCCTCAAAGTGGCTTAAGAGTCATTCTAACAAATTGTACTATACTAGTAACCAGCCAATATACAATATATTCATTCGTTTTCACTACCAATATTCACAGCAGTGCTTTTCTCTACATGCTGTGTATCCAAATTTTTTATTGCTTATATACATCATGTTTAATTAGGATAATTACCTGAAATTCTCTTTAGAGCAATTATCTACATTTGCCTGATAACTTCATAATTGTAATCACACACTAATATGTCGGGATAAACACAAGAATATGATATCAAATCATATAATTAAGGAATCAGTGATAACACCTGTAGATGGACTAGTTATTTTAAGAGCTAATACTGACCTGGTAACTCGTTCTTCTATCTCTACAATCTAACAGAAATAAAGTCCAAATTTCTATATCATCTTCCAAACTGAAGACAGTTAAAAAGTCCAATATTTTGCAAAAAATGTTTTATTTATAATGGTACAATGATGATATGAACAATAAAAATTAGACCTCGGCTAACATTATCTCAAAAGGTTCCACTTTTCAATGACATTATGGACTTCTTTCACTAAAACCTGTAGCATATGTTTTTCTTTTTTTAATAAATAATATCTGCAACTATGATTACAAGACGGATTTTCACATACAGCTTTCAATTAATTAATGGCATGAAGTCATAGCATTAATGGTAATTTATTTTAAGAAAAATCCTCTTCTGTGGGTGTGGTGGTGATGATTAGGTAACATGATTATCAGCACAAACATGGAAGATTCCAACCATCTCTTGAGGGAAGTTTCTTCCAAATCATTATATTTCTATATAGTGTGCGTGTATATATATATATATATATATATATATATATATATATATATATATATATATATATATATATATATATATATATATATATATATATATATATATATATATATATATATATATATATTTCTACATGGTATGCGTGTATATATATATATATATATATATATATATATATATATATATATATATATATATATATATATATATATATATATATATATATATATATATATATATATATATATATATATATATATACACTGTATAAGGGTATACTGATATAAAAAAAAAGTGACTGCAAAAAAAATAGTTTATGTACCGTATTACATATTAACTACAATATTAAATACACTCATCTTAGGATGTAGTTTTCTAAGAATATCATTACTGTATTCAAATGGATTTTACATTATGCAACTATACACTATAAAGCCAGCCATTTTTCCAATAATTAGTGTACTGTACTCCTGTTTCCTCAAGATGACATAACCAAATATCTAAAAATACATTCGCTGTAGTGCCATTTTCATCAAGCCTTTAGAATACGTCATAATGATCTTATGAGCTCAACCTGCAGTATTACAATTCTTTTCCACTAATTTCATGTATTACTAAAAACAGTTTGATATATATATATATATATATATATATATATATATATATATATATATATATATATATATATATATATATATATATATATATATATATATAAAGTGTAATGCTTTCATACAATTTTACAATATTACAAGGAACAAAAAAGCTCACCATCACATTAAATTCGTGTTGAAATTTTATACTTGCTTAATAATTATACAATAAAAGACCAATGACAAGTATAAATAGATGAGCAACAGGCATCTCTAAGAGCAGTCTCCTACTTACTACTGCTAATACCCTTTGTCAGCACAAATTGAAATTGCAATTTTTTCGGTAAACCGTAAAAAAGAATTCTGTATTATGAACACAGTTTCAGAGCAGTGATATATATCTATGAAATTATTTACAATGGTATTTACATAGTAACTATGTGATTATAAAAGATACTGTACATTGATTTAAAGCTGGCTATGCTTAAAAGTTAAAACTGATAATAGTACATCACATAAAAGTTGAACGGTCTAGTTAATAAATTCCATAAAAATTTCAAAAATACCTTTATCTCCTATTTTATTAATCCTTAGAATTTCTTTATTCAAATGAATACTAACTAGATTTACTCGAGAGATCACAGAAAGTGATAAGAAGCCTTTTAGAGTGTATTTGTTCATCTAGTAAGAAGTGATATTCCTGACGATGGCATTATGTATCTTGTGATCATCACTTTCCTCATAATCCCAAGCAGATTAAAAAACATGCTGTTTTTTGACAAGCTAACTCCACAACTCTCCAAACTTATAAGCTAAAGAAGTCATTAGATACTTACTTTTACAAATTCATTTGCATCACATTTCACACTTCATTTCATGCTTCAAACCATATCAGCATGTATCACACACAGTCTATCAAGTCCTTCACACAATCCATATCTTTTTCTCTCAACAATACTGCTACTTACTCACAAGCTCTTTTTCTCCTTGCTTAATTGAAGTTCTTTCCCTCGTCTTCCTAATAACTTCTCTCCTTCCTATTAAATTCATATCAATACCACAATATCTAAATTTCTATTACTATAAATGAATCAATCTCACATTAGTACTCATTCTACACATCTCTTAGGCAGTAGAAGAATTACTTACCCTAACAGAATCACAAGGGAAAAAATTTAGGAAGAAAAGGTTCAAAATCTCTGTCCCCATTCTCTTTTATAGCCTACTTAGACAGACAATAACTATGTGCATTTAAACTGTCACATAATATATGCTAAACATTTTCATAACATGAATATATCAATATATACTTCGAATTTTGCCAATGATTTTACGACAAAATAATATTATTTTCTTACATCGAGATATGTGTAAAACTAATATATTCACCCTGTAAACTTGTTTTTTTCTTGCCCTCCCAAGCACCAATTCTGCATACTGGTAACTATGTAAAAAGAGAAAGTGAGTGAAGAATTTCCTGTGATATTAATTGCAAATATTTACTGTACTAAAATATGTATATAATACATTGACAATTCAAAGTAACAATTGCCAAATACCCTGAAATTATTTGATGTGTGCACGTTTCTGAGGAAAAAAGAAAATGTAACACTGCATTACTTTGAAATCATTCCAAGTAATGGAAGAAAAGAATACCAAGAAATCAGCTGAAGCGTTGAGAACAATTCAACACTTAAAGTCTCTTCATTAATTACATCTTTGGGCTACCCACAAGAACACACAAAAGTAGATATGTAATACAAAACTAAAATGCTAATTTGTCACATCACAGCTTCTTTCAAATGGCACACTAAACTTTGATGCAAATACTGCTAAAACAAAGCATATATAGGGAGTATTTGGAGTCCAATTGTTGTTGTGGCAATTGCAAAAACTATACACAGTTACGCATAGGTATCTTATCCCACCATGATGGGGGGAGGAGGCTGGTGTATTGTCTGTACTTTAGAACTTCTTGAATGAAATACTGCATAATATCAAAGCCATCTTTGATTATGCACTCCATGTTGAAGTGTTTATGGTATCACGATGTACAGTCAAAAACTCTTCGTAATCTACAATATTATTTTAGGTTGTCTTTGGAACTTCTTATGCATTACAATTGCTTGATAAAAAAAAAAAGTGCAGTTTCTTTATTAAAATCAATTTTGATGTATAAACCTTCTTCCAAAGACAAAGCAATGTCTTACTGGGCTGTTAATAAAATAATTAAAATGTTTTGTCATAAAGTCTAGTGATCCACATCAAAACAGTACTATCAGACACTCGGGATACATTCCGTCGTTACAGTCTTCTGCTCTTTACAAGAAAATAAAACACATATAGTACCTACTCTATCATCAGACGTTTACTTAATACTGTATAACAAAAAGTGAGTGCAGAGGATGTGAAAAGACGTGTGTGTATGTGAAAATCCTCTAAAATAGGTACTTTATCTGTCCACATATACACAGGTTTTTGCAGAATATGCCTTCCAAGCTCATGATAAATACCTGTAAGTAACTCATCCCTACTGAAGCAAACCCCAACTACTGGACTCCAAATCTCAGTTAAATATGTACTGCCTTTAATATATCTTTGCAAAAAAGTGTATAATATGGCACGAATTCAAATCTGTGGACCAGAATGTATATTCACCAGATGTATAAATACCAGGAACAAGTCCCAATTCCTGAATATGCCCATTACTATTAATTTACATCTATAATTGGTAAATTTTATATTAATATGAGTACATAGCAATTCATTAAGCAAACACATAGTACTAAAGCAAAAGTAAAAATAAGGTAAGGTAGATTATAGTAACCGGCATCATTAAGTGCTCTTAAGACTTGTCGGGTCGACTCATTCAGGTAAAGACTACACTGCATACCCTTCGAAATGATGAATACACAGGAAGCAGCACTGATTATTGAAAACTACTTTTAACACACCCTACTTACTCTAATAATATTACAGATAAGCTAAATAAATTTCCGTGCTGTAACCATTTTTCTCCCTTTCCATAGAGGATGCTGATTTCAAGAAAACTAGAACTATGATAGTTTCCTTAATATTCATCATCACAAGCACAATCATATTCTTTATCATTTCCACCAATTGGAAAACTTATGCCAGAAGCAGACACTGAGATGACAAACTTCAATTAAATCTTTCACTACTTTCTAGTTCCTTACGATCGTCGATGTAACATATCAATAATTATGATGCAAAACACAATCAAAATCAAAGTCCCTGAAATATACAGCCTAATATTAAGTAAATCATCTAGTAAACTTCTGAGATAATCTGCCATGTCTCTCCTTTTCCCTAGAGGATGCTGATTCTAAAAAACTAGAACTATGATAGTTTTCTTAATATTCATCATCACAATCACATTTTTTATCATTTCCACCAAATGAAAAACTTATGGCACGGGCAGACACCGAGATAACCAATTTCATTTGACTCTTTCACTACTTTCTAGTTCCCTACGATCGTCAATGTAACATATCAATAATTACGATGAAAAACACTATCAAAATCAAAGTCCCTGAAATATACAGCCTGATATTAAGTAAATCATCTAGTAAACTTTTAAGATAACCTGCCATCGAAAATTGATATAATGTGTCTGTTAATAATTTTCAATAATATACAGTACACCAAATCAGAAAGCAAAAAGTCGATATGACTGGTTATCTCCTACATATGGGCGAATGTTTGGGAATCAAATCTTAAATAATCAGGTTTAATAAGAGAGTTAGGGGGTTTATTACATTCTCACTTCAACCTGCTTGTCTGGCACATTCATCAGAAAGTAGAACTATATACAATACATCATTCCATAAACTGCACTAAAAACAAAATAAAAAAGTGACATTTGCTATTTACTTTTAAGGCACATCATCTTGACAACAAAATCAATTTCAAATTTTATTCCAGGTTAATGCTTAGCTATCGTTCACGATTAAAGCTCCATATTAATTAATCAAATACAGCTGTCCCTCATCTTACAGTATTAAATAGTGCAGTTTTAAGCATACACTGTTGCAAAATATATATAAAAAATAAAACTTCAAACATTTTTTCCCCTAATATACATTATACCAACTACAGTACTGAATTTACATATATTTAAATTGTATAAGGCAAAGTTTCAACGCAGCACAGTAATGAGGGCATAATCCAAAGTATACAGGGAGCTGGGAACAGATTACACTATATGCTAAGCATATCCTGGTTTTGACTATAAAATAAGCAATTTTTTACTTACTTGCAAAGTGGCTAAACCAATTAAGGGTAAAATGAGAGACAACTGTACAAGTAATTGCTTGACACCCATGTATACTAAATGGAGGATTTTTAACTGGAAACATATACCAATCACCTAAGATATTCACATGAACTACAAAAACTTATGCCATAAAATAATAATAATAATATAATAATACTGCAAGAATTTTGTTTCAACAAGCCACCTTATCCTGCACAAGCCACCCAGGTGAGTACCACTGACCTATTACGGAAGGACAATGGTTTTCAGCATACCCTGCTAACTATACCCCTTCTGTCAGCTTTTATGTGAAAAAGTAAATAAATAAATAACTTCAGGGAGGACGGGAGTATTTTCCATTTGCTTTAAAACACCTTCCATGAGATGGGGAGTACAAGAGAGCTATTGTTTCTCCCCCAAATACTGTGGATAAAATAAGAATAATATGTATTCAATGGTTGTAACTTGCATTTGAGACCAGGGCATTTGGAAGGACATCCAGCTTTCATTCCCTAATTCCAACCTGTCTGTGCCTACTTCCCATTTGAATAAGAAATGATACACACATAAAACAGCAACACCTTAATACCTGGTAGTATGGAAAAAGGGATTCCAAAATTGTATAGTTCTAAGAGCCAACTAAAGGGGATAAGATAGTTAACAGCTGGCAATCCACAGCTTCCTGAATTTTTTATTTTTGTCGTTACAAATCCGCAGATATATGGGGTGAGGATATACAGAGGACAATGATGCCCTGTTGCTTTGCCTTATCTCATCAGTTATGGATGCTGCTGGCTTCAGTGGAATATGATATGTTGAAAAATAATAAAAACAAAAATGATAATCATAACTAGAGAAAACGTCCCAGCTTTCGCCCAAATACCAGTTTGACACAGACACAGTACTTTACTACTTTGCCTACACAGAGTAGACATTAATCAAGTTAAACAAAATTAATTGCAATCATTTCGGGATTTATTGATATTTTCACGTATTCACAACAGCCTAATAGCAGTAAGCATACTGCTCCGGTCACTTCCTACCAATAAAATTCCTAAGGTTTGTAACTTTAAAATTTCCAGGTTAAACCCGTGCTCATGATAAAATTTGCTAGTCAAGAATAATTTGTGGGGCTCACCAACCTCACTTACATAATATGGCGCAGTCAATACAGCGACGGACGTTGCTTCTAAGGCACTGATCTTCCAGAGACTATCCTCCACAACATTCACAGAAGCTAACTCTCACATTCTATGTCTCATCTGTTGTGATTATTTAAATGATTAATAAAAAAAATCTTAAAAAAAGAGGATAAACACCGAGTATTTCCATCTTACATTATTAAACTTGTGACTGTATAGATAACAGGTTTGTGTCATTTAAAATCTAATATACTTAAAAAAATAAATAAGTTGTGGTACTTTGTCTTATATGCAAGCTTTTAAAATTTTTATTATCTTATTTCTATAAGAAACTGACCAAATATTAGGGCTTCCCAATTCTCACTTTCTCATACTATTATTACATTAATTCAAATCAACGCATCTCATTTACAGAGCATCCAACAATTAATCTGCGCAATGCAGGACTTAAACTATATATGATGAAACATCCATGTCATGAAGAGGCATTCTCTTCTCTTAATGATACACCAAATGATAAAAAGAAATGCAGTAAAAGATTGCAATGTGCATCCTAATTACTGGTTTAAACAAAAAAGTGAGACAACAAATCTGGGAGTAATAGCGCTAGTATACACTAATTGTTGAATCAGAGTAAATGTTTCCAATTTTATTTGACATGTAAAAATTTCATGCATTTTGCTCAGACAATACAACATCCTAAATGGATTGAACACCCCCTGCAGTATCACTCACTAAAATGAATTCTACCCTTGCTGATGGTCTGCTTTTAAAATTGCAGAATCATTTGGAACTGCCTAACAATTAAAAAATCTTACAACATTTTGCAGCATTTATCACTGCTGTTTGAATATCGTAATTCACGCTGCAATCATATATAATATTGTATAGTGCAAACAGAATAAATTCCTACTACAAGTTCTAAAGCAGGTATGCACAAGGTGCACTCCATCAAAATAAAGACTTATACTATGTACAATAATTCAATATTGACAAAGTCAATTGTAACAGGCACTTAGTAGTACAAGTCATGATGCAGCAATTTTTCTTTAAGTAATAACTGAAATATTGATAAAACTGACACAGCAATATACACGAAACTTCAAAATATGGAAATCTGAAAATAAAAAAAACATGAATATAATTTAATTCATTTGATAATAAAAAAAATTTTAACACAAAAATTCAAGGCCGTGCAACATATTCAAGAACCTATGCTTAAAAATATGTTGAACTTGATGATAGGATTCATATGGGTGCTGAAAGGTCTTCTGTTAAAGAGGTCAGTCATTATCTGCTATACTGCTATTCAAAATATTTTACCTTACATTAATGAAACACAAAAAGGTAAAACTTATTCTATTACCATCCATAAATAACACAGTTATAGGAGTGGTAAAAATGGAGCAATCAAAACTAACTTCCTGAATTAATAAACCACAAACACGCCAAAATAAAATACATATTTAAATCTAGATGTACATCTACTTTTACTGTCAAATGACAAACTAAAGGAGCTACAGTTTTCTAAAACATAACATTACATGGCACAAGAAAATATCACATTGTCCGGCCATAATATATAAATAAATTTGTGCAATCACCTCATATAGACCCTTGTACCAGTATATATTAAAAATATACAGTTACTTTTAACCAAATTCAAAGTTACTCAGTTCTGCAAGTAGGATACATCCAGTATCTACTAAATCAATACCTTTTGAAAATAAATGTTACTTTTTATCTTTACAGAAGTCCTTTCAATCACAAACACGGTTAAATGTGAATAAAATGACAGATTATACAAGGACTTTACAGTGTTTTAGTATCTAAGACTTTGCATAAATTTTTTGTACAATTTCTTAAATACATTTTACTTTCCTGGAGAAAGAAAAACTTTGTTAAAAGATACTGAATAGATAAGCGAGTAGGAAGCTGCTCACTCAAGAACCGAGTTCCGTCTACTTAATTTTTCATTTACTGTATATACCAGTAAACACACTTATGGAAGCCAATAACAAATTAAATGCTTTTATCATGGTAGCAAGCTGATTAAGATCACTAAAGAAATTATTAATATTGTACTCAAGTAGTATGACTATTACAGGATTTTAGCTAAACTACTGTAACCTCATTCTCCCTATAAATTTGCTTATTGACATTTCTTCTTTCTTGCCCTTTAGTTTTACCCTTTTATGTACAGTATTATTAAATCAATTATTGTGGTTATAACAACACTATCAACATATGTATATTTCTTTTTTAACAAATTCAGGAGTCCACAAATTCATCAAAATTCACCATCAAACTGATCGCTAAACAATCTTAGGAGTTTCTGTCACTGGTAACTTGAAGAGCGTCTTTTTCACTCGTAATGCCGTCAGACGGGCAGCCGGATTGGGGTGCCAGCACTCCTGTATGATCTTGCCCATCGTCTTCATAATCTGAAATGATATAATATTGTTATAAAATAAAGTGAATTAAGGAGTCATAATTCTCAATAATTTGGAACTGTGTGTGTGTGTGAGAGAGAGAGAGAGAGAGAGAGAGAGAGAGAGAGAGAGAGAGAGAGAGAGAGAGAGAGTGAGTGAGTGAGTGAGTGAGTGAGTGAGTGAGTGAGTGAGTGAGTGAGTGAGTGAGTGAGTGAGTGAGTGAGTGTGTGTGTGTGTGTGTGTGTGATTACCTAACTGTGATTACCTAATTGTGTTTACGGGAAAGAGCCCAAAGCTCGTATCTTCCCGTCTCCTGATCGGTTCCATTTTTAGACTTAGTGAAACTTATCGTACCTGTCCTTAAAACTATGGATTGAGATAGCATTAACTACCTCCTCGCTTAGCGAATTCCAATTCTCAACTACTCTTACACTGAAAAAGTATTTCCTTACATCCTGCAAACAAGTTTTCTTACGAAGCTTCAAACTATGACCTCTAGTGTGTGTGTGTGTGTGTGTGTGTGTTAAGTCACTTATAGCATTCAAGCACATTAATTTAGAAGGGGCCTCCAGCCTTAATTCCCCAGCTCCAACCTGTGTGCTATGTATTTATTAAAGACCAATCAATATGTTGGGAAAAAAACAACTGATCACTGATGAAACATTCCCTTTATCCCTCACTAACTATTCATACTTCACAAGAGATTCCAAGGGAAACACAATGTATTTGTAACTTACCTCATTACAATGCCAGCGAAGAGGTATGTCAGGTCGTACTACTTTTGCACACACCACGAAATGCATATCCTCAAACGAAGGATCGGGAGGCACATGTTCAAAGTAAGGCAATTTATATTCTTCGGCCATGATGCACTTTTCTCCACTATCACTTGCACATCTGTACACCATAAAGAAAGCAAAGTTTAAAATATTAATAAGTACTATGTCACAAAACTCAATTGCATGGTCACAAAGTGTAACAATTATACACTAACTTTCAAAGGCAAGTGTTTAAGCATATACAGGATAAAAATTCCATTTTGAGCTACTGAATTAATCATAACTCGAGCTACAGGAAAGGAATATGTCTTGGGAGTGATTTCGAATGGTAAAGGAAACAAACTTTGTTCTCAGTAGATAATCCCTAAAATAAAAAAATATAATCTGACCTCTATGAAACCTAGTAAGCAAGGTATTGCATGAGGAAAGAACTATCTCAGAGAGAATTGAGCAGGCCCGATTGTGTTACGTCAATATATATAGTCTCCATCATTGTAAATATTCAATCCAGAAGAAAATCTTATTCATTTAGAGTTGGCTTTCCTGTAATCAGTATCATTGGTTATGGCCCAGTGATACTGGGCCTTATATAAGACGAATTGCAATTGCTATCACTACTGATCACCATATATAAGAGCCTTACCTTCTTGCAATCTCCCACAGAACTAAACCAAACGAGTACATATCTGCCATTTTTAAAGATTCAAAACAGCTTGTACTGATGGATTCATTAAGGACTTCTGGTGCCATATAACGACGTGTTCCAACTTTAGGGTTTGTGCCAAAGTCCAGTTCATTGCTCTCACTGAAAGTAGTATTTATAATAATAACAAGAAGGAAGTATTAATATATAAAAAATAACAGTAAAATACTCATTTTCCTTTTTCTGTACAAGCATGATGAAGCTCTTCTCTTGCTAGAGAGAATAAAAGAATCTGTTCTAGCATTTTTTTGTATCATTTAAGTACTGAAAGCAATAACTTCCCTACTGTACCAGTAAGGTACATATGATATTCCTATACATATACTTAAAATAGTACATGACTATAAAAAGTAACCGAAACAATTTTAGTTCTATCACAACTGTATAAAATGTGTATGGATGCCATAACAAGTGAAGTACAAGAGTTTGCTTGGATACTTAGATTGCTAGAGGAAAAAATCTGGAGAGATAAGAACTCATTTTCATTTTTCTCATCATAAACATTAGCTTACAGTCACATTTATGCAGGTCACATACTAAGAACAAGCTCAAACCATTACCACTGTTGAATTTTATACTCCAACTTCCTTGATGTGCTACAGCATTGTAGTTGCTGTTGTTCCTTGAGCTACTCGCCCCAATAACCCTGAGTTGCACTGGTGATTCTAAAGAAGGCTTGAGTTTGCCTACTAACATTTGACAAGGTAGGTTATATATAATCTCATGCCAAAAGTAATCTGCAGTATCTCTTATCTAGATACATTTTTAATCTGGTAACACTTCTGCTAGGGCTAAATTTTACCATATTATATCCACCTCCAGGAAGGCCCCGCATCTCCAAAACCTTTTCAATACAGTGAACATTAACCCTAAAACCCATCTAAGATAATCAAGTTAAATGAGGCTCTTTATGACAACAGGAGTGAATCTGAATAGATTAACCCCTTAAGGGTGGATTCACATCATCTCGCTAGCATGCGCACCGGACCAGTCGACGTCAAAATTTTGCGGGCTTGTTTCAAAACAAAATGACTGCGAGAACATTTGCTGTAGCATGCCAATGTTTCCTGGTGCTGTATGGCACTTTTTCTCCCCCTCAAGTGTTATATAAAGCACGCAGGGCGGGTGAACGTTAGTGTAATTAATCTATCAAGGGAAGATGTTTTCCGTAGATTGCCTGGCCTTTGAGGGTTAAAAGACATGTACATAACTACTTGTAGTTTTATCATTACAAAAAATTACATACACATTACCTGACGTATTTAACTGCTAGCCCAAAATCAGCTATACAACACTCCCCATTTTTCTTGACAAGTATATTTTTGCTCTTAATATCCCTGTGTGCAATGGCTGGTTTACCCTTGGTGCCAAAGATTTCCGTGTGTAGATGAGAAAGGCCACATGCAGAGGATAGTGCCAACTTTAACATGGTAAAGTAGGTCAGTGTATTATTTTCAAGATAGTCGTGTAATGAACCATTTGGATGGTAATCTGTGATTAACATCATCTGTGTCCAGGAACCAGTGCCCTTGATATCTGCAGCAATGAACCCTAGAATGGAAAAAAGTCTTTATAGTACCTTAAAAAATAAAAAAAATAAAAGAAAAAAAATAAATAATAATAATAATAATAATAATAATAATAATAATATATATATATATATATATATATATATATATATATATATATATATATATATATATATATATATATATATATATATATATATGCTCCCCTATTTACAAACAACAGAGTTACAAACATTCACAGATACAAACAAAAACCTACCTGTTATCTATCCATGTACTAATTTTTTTTTTTATGTGACACCGAGACAGGCAAATAAACTGCCCTCATCAATAAAGGCCCAGGATCGAGAAAACATTAAGACGAAGGAAAAGATAAAGCTAATGCACAAGGCAGAGATGAGGTAATGATACATAAAGGACTGGAAAATTAGTCAATGTACTGAGGACCTAGAGACATGGAGGATTAAGCCCTGAGATGACGATAGATCTGCTTTTTGAAGGAAGATACGTCATAAGAATTTGGAAAGACAGAAGGAGGAAGAAAGTTCCAGAGTCTGGAGGTAGATGAGAAGAAGCAGTCGCTGCACCGATCAATCCACGAGCTTCAAATCTCTACACTACCTGTGAGACAAGGCCGCTTGGTGAGTGTTACATGGCCTCAGCAGTGGGGGAGGGATGCAACTCGCCAACTCATCCGAGCAGCGATGGAAGTAGTAGCGATAGAGAAGAGAAAGGGATGATACCTTACGGCAGAGAGAGAGAATCCAGATTAGAAGTAAGAGAAGGATTATTAATGAGTCTGACTGCCTTAGAGTCAACCCTATCAAGGAGACAAGTCTAACAAGAAGCACCCCAGATGTGTGAGCAGTATTCTAAGCAGGGACGGACTGTATTATTACATTATCATACCTGGATTAAAATTCATTAATACTGTACTCTCTATGTTTTATGTAGTAAGTAAAGTGTCTTTGGCCTAAGTACTGCACAAAACTACAATGCATAGTGCTTTTTTTTTATCTAAACACAACTTAGAAACAATTCTACTTGCAAACGGACTTCTGGAACCTAACTCATTCATAAGTAGGGGAGTGTCTACACAGTAAGTATATATATATATATATATATATATATATATATATATATATATATATATATATATATATATATATATATATATATATATATATATATATATATATATATATATATATATATATATATATATATATATATATATATATATATATATATATATATATAATATATATATTATATATATATATTATATATATATATATATTATATATATATATATATATATATATATATATATATATATATATATATATATATATATATATATATATATATATATATATATATATATATATATATATATATATATATATATATATATATATATATATATATATATATATATATATATATATATATATATATATATATATATATATATATATATATATATATATATATATATATATATATATATATATATATATATATATATATATATATATATATATATATATATATATATATATATATATATATATATATATATATATATATATTATATATATATATATATATATATATATATATTATATATATATATATATATATATATATATATATATATATTATATATATATATATATATTATATATATATATATATATATATATATATATATATATATATATATATATATATATATATATATATATATATATATTTCAAAAGTGCTCAACTATTGTAGCATCTATGTTGAGAATTGCTACATCACTGATGTCCATAAATATAATATGAGGCTATGAATAGAGGCATGAGATACTCTTCTATTTGTTTCAAAGCTTATAAGTTGTCCATGACTAGACAAAAGCCTGTACTAGAGTCTAAGTTTAAAAATAAAGAAAAAAGGAAAATAAAGATGGATAACTTACCTAATATATTTGCATGTCTTAATAAGACAGTTTGGTAAATTTCTGTCTCTCTAAACCACGAAGCTTCATCAGTGGTGAAAAAGACTTTGACAGCCACTTTCTCACCCCTCCAGTGGCCCAACCACACCTCCCCATACCTTCCCTTGCCCACACTCTGAATCAGTTGGATCTGCTTCGCAATTGTTCGCTGAACCTGGGAAAGGAAATGACATCCAGTCTTGCTATTTCAAGTTGAATATACACTATAAGGTAACAGTTCTTCCAAACATTCAACAGCTTAAGTAACATAGTCTTTGCAATGAATTTGCTGCTGTATTAGGACATCTCTGAAAAATATCCATAGAGAGTATAATTTTCTTAAGCTACTGCAATTCATTGCATATTAAAAACATTTTGACAATAATGTAAGTACTTGACAATATGCTCATCAATATAAACTACATCATACAAGTCAACAGCAGAATAACAGTACAAAACAAATATAAGCACAGACTTGCGTTGTACTAAGCTACAGGTAGAAATCAGGAGGTCATCAATGTCTCAGATATTGTTTGCTGTTAACATTTCTCAGACATGAAAAACAAATATTCCTACACCTACCAGGAGAGGAAGTCCAGAGCCAGAGCCTGAAGACTGTTCAATAAGCTCTGAGAGGGTGTTGTTATCACTGGGTCCCATAAAATAGCTTGGACACTGCTGTGCTTTGATGTATTCCAGACGAGTGTGTGCACGATTTCTATACCTGCAAACATATAATTAACTATAATAAACATGAGAATGCCCCTATTCTTAGTTAATATACTAAGAGAATAAGCGATATTATAAAACGAACTGCAGCATACTGCAAAGTCAAGAATATAAATCTACGCTTTACATATGCACATCTACAAACTGGGGTATGTGCATGTTTCTAATTATTGTCAATTTCTCTATACAGTACTAGTATACATATTATTTCTTAAGCTCCTAAACACAAAACATATTTAAGGCTTCTTAGAATTAAGCATGGCAAAATATAGTCATTATAGTCTGGTTACCTCCAATGCATTATAATAGAATATATATTTATAATAGCATATATATTTCAGTAATTAAGTCATACAGGAAAAACAAAGACTGGGTCACCTATATAAAAATGACATGATGACCGCAACAACAAGAACAAATGCCAGAGGAAGCGTGAACAGGAGAAGGTTTTCAGGAATATCCTTTTCCATCACTGGGGGAGTCTGCATATTGATCGTAGGTCTAAGATGTTCATTGCAATAATCATATTCATTGCAGCAGGAGATATTTTTGGGGCGCTGATGCTGCGTCAAATACGCTCGGCACTGCAGAGAAAATTAAAAGGAATACATTTTGCCCATATAAGCAACCTGGTATATGATACTTATATATCAAGTACAGATAAAACAATGATGACTATCAAAAGTGATATACATGGCATTAAATCATTGTTTGACAGTTGACTCCATGGGTTTAACATAACTAAGATAATATACTGATACGTATGATGCAAACGAATTTACAAAAGCTTTGTAAGTTAAATAAGGAAATAAATTACAATGAATCAAGTAATAAAATTACGAAAGCTTTGTAAGTGGCACTCACTTGCATAAGACCAAGCTCATCGGCACCCAAACAACCGAAAGTACGCTCTTCCTTCCATTTGTACGTTGTGACGTCGTACACGAGACCTACAGCGCTGAAGCAAAAAGCATTGGCTTTGGCCTCACAAGTTCCATTGAAGTCTTCTTGGTTTGGACAGTAGTTTTCACAGTAGCATTTTAAACTCAGCACTGAAAGATAGTATAATATCAATCTCTTTTTCTTCCTTTTTAAAAACAGAAAGCAAAATATGCTATTGGAAACCTGAATCAAAAGTCGCTGGTAGAGATATATGCATGTTACACGAGCAGTTCCTCAGTTTTTCTACAGCTGAAACATTAAAAATTATCCTTCTGTCACATGATAATGATATCTTAAAACTTTACAGCTGTGTTAAGCAAGGTTAAATGCCAGTAAATATCGCAGAGAGGAATAAACTGGGGATTTAACGTTCTAGGCTACTATATATATATATATATATATATATATATATATATATATATATATATATATATATATATATATATATATATATATATATATATATATATATATATATATATATATATATATATATATATATATATATATATATATATATATATATATATATATATATATATATATATATTGCATATTAGTTTGTATTTGCTTTCTTTAAGTTTTTTATATATTTCATAAACCTCTTCATCACTTTTCATTACAGAGGTTAAGATCACTTCCATATTCCAGGAAGAAATAAATTTGAAAAAAGACTATATACCATTATTTGATCCACTTCTGCCATGTCCTGAAATTTCGTTTCCTATTGATAATCCTCTTACTGAAACAACTGTTAAATCTGTCTCTCTCAGTATTTGTTCTCTGAACAGAACATAATATCTAGGTACATTTACTGATATTCACCAGACAGAGATTACACCCAGTCAAATCTAGAAACTATAAATAAGCTGTCCTTTTTAAATCTGGTCAGTGATTTTTTGAACGGCAATGATGAGGTTTTGGATCACCACCTGTAGATGTCTGACATCACTCCAGAGATGCTTTATGTCTAATTACTAGTTTTCTTCAAAACTCCTGATTCTTTCCCTAGTTCCCATACTTTCTTAGAAAATTAGGTTTTTAGACATTCCCTAGATCCCATATATTCTTAAGAAATGAAGACTTTAGACATTCCCTAGATCCCATACATTCTTAGGAAATGAAGAAATTGGGCATTCACTAGATCCCATACTTTCTTTGGGAATGAAATTTTATACATTCCCTAGATCCGATATATTCTTAGAAATTTACGATTTTAGACATTCCCTAGATCCCATTCTTAGGAAATGAAGAACTTAGACATTCCCTAGATCCCATACATTCTTAGGAATTGAAGAAATTAGACATTCCTTAGATCCCATTCATTCTTAGGAAATGAAGAACTTAGACATTCCCTAAATATTATGGAGTCTTGGGAATTTATAATTTTAGCCATTCCATGGATCCCATATATTCTTAGAAAATGACAATTTTAGACATTCCCTACATTTCATACATTGTCTGAAAATGAAGTTTTGTGATATGCCCTAGATCCGATACATTTTTGGGAAATTAAGTTTTTACACATTGCCTAGACCTCATTCATTCCAAGAAAAATACTATTTTAGACATTCATTACATCCCATGCATTCTTAGTTAATGAAATAATAGGACATTCTCTAGATCCCATACATTCTATAGAAATGATATTAGACATTTCCTAGATCCCATACATTCTTATGAAAGGATTATTTAATACATTCTCTAGATCCTATATATTCATAGGAAATGATGATTTTAGACATTTCCTAAATTCCATACATTCTAAGGAAATTAAATTTTTAGACATTCCATGATCCCATACATTCTTATGAAATTAAATTCTTAGACAATCCCTATATCCCATACATTCTTAAGCAATAATAAGTTTAGATATTGCCTTGTCAATCTTAGTATATTAAGTTAATTGTATTACTGCACTATTACAAAGCACTAGGTTAGGTTACATACAAATTTAAGAACTGGTAGTGTTTTAGCGGCTTTGGCTATTCGTTTCCATAAAATATTCAATCAGTAATACAAAATTATCTCTAAATTAGAAAACGGTGTGACAGTGGAATTTATCCAGAGTTCATATAATAATAGTAATAAGTATTGGTCTTAATCAAGTTTTCTAAAGCTCTGTGTAATTTTGTACAACAGTCTTACTGATAAAAAATTTAATATATACTAAACAAAGTTTTAAGATATCTTAAAAGAATAATTTAAAATATGTCAAAAGGAGGTTAAAGAAGTAATGTTAATGTAATCAGCAGTAGTAGTAGATAATAATAATAATAATAATAATAATAATAATAATAATAATAAGAAGAAGAAGAAGAAGAAGAAAGGTGATATACAGTATTCCATTGCATCATCACATATAATTCACGTTTTGTGTCACTACTGCTGCCATTATGAGACTGAACGCGGAGAGACTGGTGTAATGGATTGTTGGATGCCAGTCCCAACGTCCCGACGAGTCCAGTATTCATTTCTAACCTTTACACCACTCTCTCTCTCTCTCTCTCTCTCTCTCTCTCTCTCTCTCTCTCTATATATATATATATATATATATATATATATATATATATATATATATATATATATATATATATATATATATATATATATATATATATATATATATACCGTGCATTCTCATCTTAACTTTTTATTTCTATGTATCTAGTTACTGGAATTGCGTTAATACTTTCAGTGTATTTAGCTTTGTATTATTTGAGGTTTTGTATTACAAATCAGTGTGAAATGGATATATAATGCACGTTATTATTTATTATTAAGTTTCAAGTTTTCTCAATGGCTAGATTTTTATTTTATGTAAAAGCTATTACGGATATTTATGGATCTTAATGCCGGAGATTTTTTTCTCTCCAAAATTTCAGTTCCTCTATGGGTATATAATGTATTGTGTAAAACATTCGGGGAAATTTCTGTGGAATATTATGAAACGTTGCAATATTCTATCCATCGCTTTACAGTGAAAACATGATAGTAATTCGTTAATAGTGTTCAAAAATATGAAACTTACACGTACTTCGTTGTGAGAGGGACAGAATAATGTTTTATTCTTTGAGAATGAAAAGGTGAGGCCTGGCCCACTACAGTTGACATATATTCATTTAATACATCTTAAACTGTTCACTGCTCATGAATGTTTGACTTCATTATTATACAACTCATAAACGGTATTCGAAGAATACAGTTATTCCTTTCATGGCTTCATCTACATCAGAAGAATATCATATTCTTTACTTTAGATATGGAAATGCTTTTCATGAAAATTGGCATCCACCAACACGCAGGGCGTCACTAAGTCGAGCCCAAGAGGCCACGGCACCCATACCCTTGAAGGTGTTTGGCGACAGAGAAAAGCAAAATAAAAATAAAAGATTAGTAAAAAAATAATTAAATAAAAAATAGCCATAAAATGTATCTTAGTACTACCAAATGACCTATCCTGCATCATGATTTTGTCTGAAAATGTATTGAACAATAGGCTGATTACAAAAAGAACTTTCCAAAGTTATACATAAACAGTATGTGAATCGTACGTATGGCAGTCCCTGATTGCCCCATTTCATCTGATTCTCCTTCAGTGGTTTGGATTGTTATTTAATTTACAGAACTATATATATATATATATATATATATATATATATATATATATATATATATATATATATATAATAAATTAAAACAAGAGAAATATGATGATATTGGAGAAAAATATACAACCTTTGAATTAATTTAATGTCAAATTTTCCCTGGGAACTAATAAATAAGAAATATTGATACGAGAATAAAAAGAGGAGAATAAGGAATCTATAAAAGAAATAATAATAATAATAATAATAATAATAATAATAATAATAATAATAAAAACACTAAGGGGAATGGACACGAAGAGTAAATCTATAATTAATTTTTACGATTTGTCACTATTAATCCCCATTATAGGGATGGACACCGATTGGAGCTGGGGAACAAAGGCTGGATACCCTTTCTATACCCAGCGCTGCGATCGTGGGTCTGTCACCTCCCGAGTCAAATATTCTAACCGCTACGCTACCGCGGTCCCCAATAATAATTATAATAATAATAATAATAACAATAATGATTACTGTAAGAGAAAAAATATTACATGCAATTAAAGATAATTTATAAGGGGGACTAATTAAAATCACCTCAAATTCATATTTTCAAGTGGACTCTTTCGCCACTCACACA
>JAXCGZ010011787.1:0-52500 GCA_037179515.1 Halocaridina rubra
TAGAGAGAGATGGGAATAATAACATTTACAACTCATAATCATAAAGGAAAGAGGAAATTCAATATGTATATTGGTGTCCTTATTGCTTACCCAATAGAGTATACCCTATGGTTTATAAACCTCAATTCATAAATTGTGGTAATAATAGCAGTCTCAGATGAATATCATACAAGTATACTACATGCATGTGAATATCCTAACTGGAATATTAATTATAATTTTAGCTTTTATACTGAGCAACTGCTTCATTTTACACCTGGTCTACATTTTCCGTATGCTTTCATATTTAGGCTATAGCCAGAACTTAAAACTGTTCTCTCTTAACAAACTCCACAAAAAGTATACATTATGTTGAGTGGTGTAATCTTATAAGGTCTATACATAATGGCTAATTATGAAGAACATTAGGATGATGTAACCATCTTATCTGCAGAATTCTAAATTTCAAGATGAATAAATGACAATATTAAGAAAAAAATGTTTTTCATTTGGATGTGCAGGAATGAAATAAGTTGTAGAACTATGCAGTAATTGATAAAAGCAACAGTACTTCTGCATCTTGATGCATGCTCCCCTACTATCTAAACCAGTATATCAATACCAAATAAATAGATGATATACGTATACTACATTTTGGAAACTAAGTACATAGTATCTTCTCTGAGCTTTTAAAGCATTGTCCCCTAACTTTAATGTTGATGTATATGTTAGGAACAGTATCTACTGAGAAGCAAAACCAGCCAGACACATGTAATATTCTATATATAATTGTATCATTTAAAGTTCAAGTAAATAAACTGATTTGAGCAAGGCCTGTATGCACATCAAAGTACTAATTTCTCATAGTTTTATAATAAAATTATGTATATAATATGCTCTAACATCATTATCTTATAACCTGTTTTTTTTTTTTTTTTTTTTTTTTTTTTTACAGAGAAGAGACAGATATCATCAGACATCACTCAGGGATCAGTTGACGACAAAGGTAGGACCAAGGTAACACATGATGCTGGGAGTAGTTTTTCTTAAAATCATATTCTCTTTCTGCCCTGTCAGGTATGAGTATAATCCTCTAGTTTGGATCTCTGTTGCTCATGCCAGTTAGTGTCCATGATATATATGAAAATGTGAGTTATACATCTTCCTGCTTGAAACTTATTAAAAGAATTACCCAGAAAAAATCCACAAATAATATGCACATCCTACACATATCCTAACAGAAAATTACTGAACAATTTCATCAACCAAATACAATTTTTTTTTCAATTAGTAAATCAAGCCGATTTTCTTATTCTGCATTGTTTAAGTCACAACCCAAAGAGATATACTGTACTGACAATATATTTAGATAAGTTAGGATGATTTAAAGTGATAATAACAATAATAATCAATACAATAAAACAAAGCTAATTTCAGGTTTTCCCATTAACTTCCATATTAACCATATTTGTTAAGCAACTTTAAAAGGAATCAGATAGTTACCCAATATAAAAAAAAGTCATTCTTGCTTAGCTTACACACTGACAAACTGAACAAAGCATGGTTTGAACATTACATAAAAAAATTTTCATGGAATCTTTTTCATTACATAGGATATCCTGCCTCATGCAAAGAGTAAATAAGAATACACAATAATTCCTTATATATAAGTCATTCTTTATGGTTCATGCTCTGATGTTCAATGTCGGTGGGGTTTAACAATTCTTGGAGAAAAATATGATAAGAGATTAATTATGGCAACAAATTATTGTGCTTTACTCTGAACAAGGACCACAAAGATATACAACTTTGACAGAATAAAAACTACTAATTCTTCTACATAATACACAGTATCTTTCAGAAAAAACTCTGTGAACTGACTCTTAACAGGAGCGAAAAAAATATTAATTATGGCATTCATTAAGATCAAATTATCTTGAAATGATTACATTCCTTGAGTATATTTACTCTTAACCTGTTAAGAATCAGTGTTTTAAGTAAATGAAATACATTCCACGATATCAGGGCAACTGGGAAATTTGTTTATAGTGACAGATAGCTATATAAATTGAAATATAATAGATCTCTCTCTATCAACAACACGAGGATGAGGAAAAGAGAGAGATCTATTATATTTCAATTTATATAGCTATCTGTCACTATAAACAAATTTCCCAGTTGCCCTGATATCGTGGAATGTATTTCATTTACTTAAAACACTGATTCTTAACAGGTTAAGAGTAAATATACTCAAGGAATGTAATCATTTCAAGATAATTTGATTTAATGAATGCCATAATTAATATTTTTTTCGCTCCTGTTAAGAGTCAGTTCACAGAGTTTTTTCTGAAGATACTGTGTATTATGTAGAAGAATTAGTAGTTTTTATTCTGTCAAAGTTGTATATCTTTGTGGTCCTTGTTCAGAGTAAAGCACAATAATTTGTTGCCATAATTAATCTCTTATCATATTTTTCTCCAAGAATTGTTAAACCCCACCGACATTGAACATCAGAGCATGAACCATAAAGAATGACTTATATATAAGGAATTATTGTGTATTCTTATTTACTCTTTGCATGAGGCAGGATATCCTATGTAATGAAAAAGATTCCATGAAAATTTTTTTATGTAATGTTCAAACCATGCTTTGTTCAGTTTGTCAGTGTGTAAGCTAAGCAAGAATGACTTTTTTTTATATTGGGTAACTATCTGATTCCTTTTAAAGTTGCTTAACAAATATGGTTAATATGGAAGTTAATGGGAAAACCTGAAATTAGCTTTGTTTTATTGTATTGATTATTATTGTTATTATCACTTTAAATCATCCTAACTTATCTAAATATATTGTCAGTACAGTATATCTCTTTGGGTTGTGACTTAAACAATGCAGAATAAGAAAATCGGCTTGATTTACTAATTGAAAAAAAAATTGTATTTGGTTGATGAAATTGTTCAGTAATTTTCTGTTAGGATATGTGTAGGATGTGCATATTATTTGTGGATTTTTTCTGGGTAATTCTTTTAATAAGTTTCAAGCAGGAATATGTATAACTCACATTTTCATATATATCATGGACACTAACTGGCATGAGCAACAGAGATCCAAACTAGAGGATTATACTCATACCTGACAGGGCAGAAAGAGAATATGATTTTAAGAAAAACTACTCCCAGCATCATGTGTTACCTTGGTCCTACCTTTGTCGTCAACTGATCCCTGAGTGATGTCTGATGATATCTGTCTCTTCTCTGTAAAAAAAAAAAAAAAAAAAAAAAAAAAACAGGTTATAAGATAATGATGTTAGAGCATATTATATACATAATTTTATTATAAAACTATGAGAAATTAGTACTTTGATGTGCATACAGGCCTTGCTCAAATCAGTTTATTTACTTGAACTTTAAATGATACAATTATATATAGAATATTACATGTGTCTGGCTGGTTTTGCTTCTCAGTAGATACTGTTCCTAACATATACATCAACATTAAAGTTAGGGGACAATGCTTTAAAAGCTCAGAGAAGATACTATGTACTTAGTTTCCAAAATGTAGTATACGTATATCATCTATTTATTTGGTATTGATATACTGGTTTAGATAGTAGGGGAGCATGCATCAAGATGCAGAAGTACTGTTGCTTTTATCAATTACTGCATAGTTCTACAACTTATTTCATTCCTGCACATCCAAATGAAAAACATTTTTTTCTTAATATTGTCATTTATTCATCTTGAAATTTAGAATTCTGCAGATAAGATGGTTACATCATCCTAATGTTCTTCATAATTAGCCATTATGTATAGACCTTATAAGATTACACCACTCAACATAATGTATACTTTTTGTGGAGTTTGTTAAGAGAGAACAGTTTTAAGTTCTGGCTATAGCCTAAATATGAAAGCATACGGAAAATGTAGACCAGGTGTAAAATGAAGCAGTTGCTCAGTATAAAAGCTAAAATTATAATTAATATTCCAGTTAGGATATTCACATGCATGTAGTATACTTGTATGATATTCATCTGAGACTGCTATTATTACCACAATTTTATGAATTGAGGTTTATAAACCATAGGGTATACTCTATTGGGTAAGCAATAAGGACACCAATATACATATTGAATTTCCTCTTTCCTTTATGATTATGAGTTGTAAATGTTATTATTCCCACTGTTTTATGAGAACTGCTTGTTTTTAACCAATTAAAATACAAACATATTATTTCCTTTTGATAATCGGCCAACAATCTTGATATGCTTTTTGATTACTGTATATGTAACCCACATTTGACTATATATATATATATATATATATATATATATATATATATATATATATATATATATATATATATATATATATACTGTGTATATATATATATATATATATATATATATATATATATATATATATATATATATATATATATATATATATATATATATATATATATATATATATATATATATATATATACAGCTATATATATATATATATATATATATATATATATATATATATATATATATATATATATATATATATATATATATATATATATATATATATACAGCATATATATATATATATATATATATATATATATATATATATATATATATATATATATATATATATATGCTGTATATATATATATATATATATATATATATATATATATATATATATATATATATATATATATATATATATATATATATATATATATATATATATATATATATATATACAGCATATATAAATATATATATATATATATATATATATATATATATATATATATATATATATATATATATATATATATATATATATATATATATATATATATATATAATTTTTTTTTCTTTTTTAAGTTACGATACAGACACATAGTATATGTTTATGATAAGCAATTGAGAATGTTATTTTTACCAGTAAGTTATAATGTTAAAAGTTCATAACAAGGTCAAAGTGTATTAGAAACTTGACTTTAGATCTCAACATACATTTACCATTTATTAAAGCTATTTAGCGAGGGTTTATTATCAATTTAATTCTTTTCTGATTATTGTGGAAATATTCCTAAGGTGAGACCAGCCATTCATAGCACTATTGTTAGTTTGGTTCATGCCACGTCACTAAACTATCTGTGAAATTTTATTTTATCATACATATCTCAAGAAAGACTCACTTGATTTGAGAACACATTTGATACCCGGAGAACTGTACTCTTTTGATGTTCCTGTTCCTGTATTCCTTAAACATCTTTAATTTTAGTTGAGAATTATTATCAAATATATTCCTCAATATTCTCTTAAGCTGAAACAATAAAACCAAAGTGCACCAGGTTTACTAGTCCATTTCAGACAAGTAATGAGTTCTACCACACTTTTGCTTACTTTACATCAGAAATTTATGTACTGGTTTTGATTTTATTTAATTGTTTTTCATTGTTAGATATTATGTATAGACTTGTTCTTATTTATTTTATAGGAGAACGTCAGTTTCAAGTTCGACTCACTTCCCTTAAGAATATATCCTTTGGGGTTATTGTAATGCCTGGCTTTGTGTTCGTCAAAACTCTGCTTTTTATTAGATACTGAAGTCGTACGGTACTCGACTGTGTCCCAAATATTAAAACAAAGGGTCCAAGAGCTAAGAAAAAGAGAATTTTTTTTATAGAAAGTAATTACAGTTATGTCACTGAACTTTTTTTTTAATTATTCCATTTTAGATAAGTACTGTTGTTAATTATAAGACTGAAAAATAGTAATTTAGAGCATTTGCGAATTACTATTCAATAGTTATCTCCTTTGGCTTGGCTCTTCAATCGCCCTCAGTGCCTTTAGAGTGCCAGCTATTGTAAAGTGGTGAAGTAAATGTATTGTAGACATCAAAAGGGGAAAAATATATAAGGAATAGCCATACTATGCCTTGTAAGGATGATGGATAACTGTAACCACTTTTGAAAAATATAGAGTTGTGTATTTCTATCATATTTCAGCCTTCGACCACGACCAAGATTAGAACCGGCTTAACCGGACAGCATGTGTTGGGTCGTGCCAAGAGCTGGGCATCTCTGCCAAGAAGCTTCCGGCGGGTAATAGCCAAATGGCCCTGCCAATTGGCATATACTGGGCGATCATATACGGTCCTTGTTTACCCTCTAAGCACTCATCATTATGCTCATAAATATGTCTAAGTGCCCAAAATAGCTTGGCAAATAAAATAAATGGAAAGCTTTCTCGGAGAAATTATATGTGCTCCTTCATTACACAACATTTTTTTTACTTTTGAGGGATGTCATTCTTATTTCAGTTAGTGTATGTATTAACATTTCTATTTTTGGCTTGTAATAAGATTTGCGAGTTATGTAGTAGTAACAGTGATTTACTCAGCTTTTTTGGGCACTCCAGTATGTATCACACATCCAGCACTTGCAATTGCGTTCATTTCATCAATGAGCTGTAGCCATTGTAGTGAGGTTTAGATCCACTGATACCATATTCACTTCAGAGCAGAATTCTCGGATTTGTTCTTCACCTTCATGCTAGTTTTTTATAGTATTGCTTTCATTACAACGTCACTGCGCATTTTTATTGTTTTCTCATATTTTCCCTACCTGTTTGTTTGTCATTTATTGTTCGATTATATATACTCTCTTTGTTAATTTCCGATATACTGATAATGTCGTTTTCTAAATTATTGTGAAAGTGTAAAATTATCTTCATAGTAGACATAGGTTGGGCAAGACTTAATTTTAAAATCATTACCAAGAATTCTCAAGTCATGATATGCAGAATATTTGGTTTCTATGGTACTCTATGTATCATCAGAGAAGATAGTTAACAGTTTTACTTTTATTATTTATATATAAATACTAACATTTTCTCTCCTTATCATATGGTGTTCCTGCCACAGGATCTACAAGACTCATCACTCTCAGGACAACACCATTTTGTTTTCCCATTTCATTATTCTCTGTGATTTTCTCAGAAAACTCCTTCATCATGTGTGCATATTTCTAATTCCCTATAATTTACCAACTTTGATTTGCTCTTCATTCTCGGAGCAGTTTATTACATGATCACTGTTAATACATATTTTTATGAGGTATACTTATATCCCTTGTCCATATTTAGATTTTGTACAGAAATTCAAACAAGAATAATATTCCATACATTACTCAGTAAAACCCGAATACCTTGTAAAGTTGTGTTTATGTGTGGAAGAATTGTAATATTGCATATGTTTACCACCAAAGATTCTAAGCTCACCAGATGAACCCCTATAGGCTTCCTTTAACCTGAAACAACATAAATTATGGAGAATTTTATCATATACAGGTTTTGCTGTTTTATGTTTAACGATACATCCCAGTCGAATGGGGATGGACACAGACAGTTTGGAGCTGGGGAATTAAGGCTGGATGCACTGCCTGATGCCCATTTTTGGGCTCTCACACGTGTTTAGCATTCTTGACTAGAGCGCTCCAACCATTACAACGAAATTGAGTCAAAATCAATAGGGGGGGTACACAGATCTCCAACATGAACTGCCAATCCGTCCCTCTCTTGCTAATTATATTGTGGTGAGAAAAAAGATGACAGTCCCCTGCTTCCCTATCCCTTTCTGTCAGTTCTTATAAGATGCTAGGTATACGAGTGTGGAATTCTTTCTCTTCTGTCATCAGAGATATTATTCTTATCATGGTTAAAAGGTGCATAAAACTAGTTATTATGCTGTCCTCTTGTAGTAACCTACATATTTCGTTAGTACTTTGGGGAAATTTAACTTTCATATGCCATAAGTAACATTTGTAATATTATATAGATTCGATGGATTTTACCAAACTAAAATGATATATATTTCTTTAAATATAGCGTTGTAGTAATATTCTTTGAACATTCTGCACTTAGTTATATTTCTGAATGTAAGTCATGCAGATTGTAATGTTTTTTCCCACAGAAACTGGCAAGGTATGGCAGGGTAGCAGCAGTCTAAACAAAATAAATTAGATTGAAGGCACCTTATATATTCACACTTAAGATTTACCTTCGTTCTTAAATATTTTGATGCAAGGATACACATATTAGAAAGTTAGGATGCCAGCCTTTTTTCCTCATCCATTTTAGCTGCCCCCTATGACTGCAAGAACTCCGAAAAATGTTAGAGCATACTCCGAAAAATGTTAGGGCATAATATTAAGTTACATAGTTAAATCTGTCTAAGCAGCATAAAGTTTTTGTTTCTCTGGAATTCACCAAAATGAATTAAGTTATTTTGTACTATACATATAGCAAGTTGTCATTCCTCTACACCCACCAGGGAAAGCATAAATGGGGAAAAAAACTTACATGGTAGTGCTTCAACTTGCTTTCCACATGCTCTACCCTACTGTCAGTTATTCTCCAGCTAAAAAAAAAAACATATATCTGGAAGGCATGGACTACCAGCCCCAACTTTTTTTTATTTTAATTTACAACACTTCGAAGGTGGAATTGGTTTTGCTCCGCCAGAGTTATTTTTCTCAGTAGACTTCTACAACATGCTGGCAATTATGATAATATCTTACTTCTCCCCTATGCGAAGTATATTATACCTTGATAATACACAGTAGATTATTTTCACTAGGGAGTTGTTTATTTTAACTCCTTATGCTGGACAACTTAGGCTTGCTGCTAGATTTGTTTATGCCCTTTTAAAGTGAGCTTTGTAATCTTTGTTGCGCTACTTTATATGCACTTAAAGTCCTTTTGTAACTGCACACAATTTTCTCTAATAACTTCATGCACATTTTTTTTATATAAATCTTTCACTCATGTACCTTCTCTTTTACTTTCTAACATTGTTTTCTAGTATATCATATACACTCTTTAACTGAATATTTTATACAAAGGAATTGCTAAATGACCATTTGCTAAAGGTTATGCACAGTTATAATAACTTTTTTTATTCATTTTAATTCAATCATCTCTCCATTCATCATATTTATGCATGTCATTTACCACAGAATTTGTTCATCATTTAAATATTCAAACAAGTTTTTCATTCTATTCATTACCTGAATAAAAGGTTAAGGTTCATATATTTATATATTAACAAATGTACTCCAGATCTGACAGAGACCTAGAATATTTTACATAATTTGCTCATACATATCAAGACTTTATCTTGAAGGAAGTAGTAAATATATTTAGAAACTGTAGATGGGTATTTGGGAGGGGTTTAACCAAGTTCCTTAACGACTTTACAGTTCCTATTCCCAGATGTTTTGTTTCCATTCCTCTGTTGTATGATTCAGTAGGATACCTTTCCAAAATTTGACTGTTTGCGCAGTTTTTCTCATTACTGTTTAAAGAAGCCACTTTGCTTGCTAAGCATAGTCAGTCCTTACCCTATATACCCAACC
Source organism: Halocaridina rubra (assembly GCA_037179515.1). Lineage (NCBI taxonomy): Eukaryota > Metazoa > Arthropoda > Malacostraca > Decapoda > Atyidae > Halocaridina > Halocaridina rubra. The sequence continues at coordinate 9,400 of JAXCGZ010011787.1, forward strand.
ATCCAGTATAAGTAAATTGTTTTTTATGAAAGCATAATTCGCTACTTTTGGTTCACATTCATTTCTGTTTCTCTTCCTATTTAGCAAATTGTGTGGCGATCTGGTGTACGTGATCCTCTTCCCACAACTTGTGATGGTTGTGCACTTCAGAGAGTACGTCAACACTTATGGTTCATTCATGGCCTTTTGTTTAGGATTTCTTGTTCGACTACTTGGTAAGATGCGTTTTATCATGCTCTGACCACAAGCTAATGCACATATGTACTGTAATATATCTGATTGGTTAGTGTGAAGTACAGGGATATGTGGTCAAATAAGAGCTATTATATAAGCTAATCTCATAAAAAAGTAATTTTTATTTGTAAAGTCATCTTCTTTTTCAAAATTTCCAATGACAGTAAAAACAGTTTTAAGAGTTACGTATTTAGCAAGATTTTAGGATGCTCTGTTTTATGTTCTGCATTCAGCTCCCAGTCAAATGAGGGTGGACAAAACATTTTGGAGATGGAGGATTAAGGCTGGATGCCCTTCTTCATGTCCCGCGATACATTTAAACCCGTGTTAGTTGCTTCTCAATTTACACACGGTTTCTTAGATAGCTCAACCCCAGCAAAGTTTTTGAATAATTCTAGTGCAGTGGTTACAGCGCTTGACAAGGGAAGTTATTAACCTGTGATTGAGCCCACCACGGGGCATTAGGAAGAGCATCCAGCATATTTCCCCAACTCCAACTTATCGGTATCCACCCCCTTTCAAATGCGGATTAGTACACAAAAAGTTGCTAACAACAACCTAATATAATTCGTTTTTCAGGTGGTGAACCCTACATAGGGGTACCTGCAGTGATTCATTATCCATTTTATGATGTGGAACATGGGCAGCAGAATTTCCCTTTCAGAACAGTGGCCATGTTGGTATCTTTATCTTCATTAATACTCTTCTCTGCCCTAGCAAAGATTCTCTTCACAAAGGGCATCGTTCCCCAAAGGTAATGGAATAATAAAGAGAAGTCTGCAGTTTATATACCAAGCTGCTAAAGTGAATTATTTGCTTATATTGAAATTGCACATTCATATGATTTTGATTGCCTTTTTATACAATGGCTTCAATCCACCTTGTAAGTAGGGTGTACAACCAGAGAACATACACTACCACAAGCCAAATATACTTCGATCAATTCTCATAACTCCTTAGGGGTAAAAGGTTGCCACAATTACACCCAGCATCCTTCTGAGGGGGGAATTGTGGCAACCCCAAGGAACTAAGAGGAGTAATCAAGGTAAGTTTTGCTAGTGGTGAATGTGTGCTTCTTTGGTTCAGCCCTTACAAGGGGAGTTGCGGTCATTGTATTTAAAAAGTGCAGTGGCTGTCGCATCCATAAGTACTTTTCTCTTGGTGTTTGATATTTATTGATACTTCTTATTGTAAAATGCCATATTCCTGATAATTAGTTATGCATTAAGTTTGCAAATTAAACAAATTTGGTATTTTCTTCAACTGTGAATATATATGAATACACCAGCAATATTTACCATTGTGATGCAAAGAATAGTCCACAAATGTGCTGTGGGTGTTTCAGGGATGATTAAAAAGGAAATTTTTATGTATATTGGATTCTTCCTCCACAAAGACTGATAGATGTATAAGTCAAAGGTGGAACATCACCTTTTGATTTCATTTTCTTTTAGGAGAGAAATATTTGTCACAGGTTTAAAAAAATATTTTTAATTGATGGGGAATTGACATTGTGACATGCACTATATGCTAGATTGAAGAATGTTTTAAATATTAGTTTGGCCTCTCCATATCGCTGAAAAGATATCAGCATATCAAGACTTTCCCAAAAATTGTATGCTTTAATGAGACTCATTGTTATGGATACAAATTACAGGAGGGTCTCCCCCTCTCTTTTTTCCTCCCACTTTTCTATCCCATCCTAATGATAAAGATATGTGTTTATTTCCAGATTTGACGTCTGCGAATGCTTTTCATCAGTACCATCTACTAAATGTGATGAAATGGACCAACTTGCAACCAACAACAGCACATATCACCGCAACGTCACCCTGGGAAATCACGACGAAAATACTGCCAAAACTGACTCTCAGCCTTTGCGGGCAAATTACTCTCTCCCCAGTGGAGAGGTGGCTCATCAAAACAATGTGTGAAATACACAGTATGTTTTAAATTGACTGTGACTTTTGCTCCATCTTTTCATGTGGTCTTTTACTTAGAAACAAGTATGAACGAGTACTTGAAGAGGACTTTTATCTATTTTATTAAATGCATTTCCAAAGTCACCCCGATCTTTTCAGGAGCATTTTACATATATGTGCTTTGTCTGAAAATTATAGTATACTCAGAGCATAAAATCTTTACAAATAGGCACTTAGGTATTACAAAGTAGCAGTTGTTTGCTAGCAGAACTACAACATAATTTTTAACAGTAGAGTCCTAGTATAGAATACAAGTACTCTTATTGTGAAGGTCATTACATTTAAAGGCGTTTTTTTTTTTAGACATAATCCGGTTACAAAGGATGGAAAAACCTGGTTGACAAGCTGTAGGCTACAGACTTCACCAGTTTAGTTTGTAATATAAGTATATGCGGTAGAATGCTCGACTCGGGAGATGATGGACCGACGTTTGAGCCCGCAGCATGGCGATAGGAGGGGCATCTAGCCTTAGGTTCCCAGCTTCAGTCCATCTGTGTCCACCCTCAAATGGGGATTATTAATGACATATGAAACATACAAAAAATGTGAATAAAGTTTATTATTGAACAACAGTCCAGAATCAGGAAGAGATTTTATTAAGTTACAGAAGTAGTATAGTGCACATACCTGACACTGGACAATATACTTGAGAATAATTTACAGAGAAGCTACGCAAAATCAGATGAAATTATCGGGAACTTTTAACTTGTAAAATAGAATTAATAAATATTCATCCGTAAATTTGTATACATATGAAGGAATATCAAGCATTAATTTGAATGTTACCAAATTATCACATTATAACAATGACAGTGAAGTGTGTGAGTATGAGCCATTATATAGGTAAGCGATACAACTGCATTTTAATTGTTCAGTGAATGTCATAATAATTTAAATGATTGAAAAATTAATATGATAAACCTACTTTTTGATTAATTGAGAAGTGCTTTTACATTCAACCGATTTCAGACTTTAATATATATATATGAATTATTAGTAAGGGAAGTAACCAAATCATTGTCTTTATGTATGGAACTTTAAAAATAATAATTGTATTTGTTGTAAACTGATAAGATTTCAGCATCTATGGTCAAATAACCTGTGAAACGGTTAATATGGTCCTGGATGAAGTAGACTTAAGCTCTTGCCAACAATTTACCCTTGTGTGTTGGGTTAATACAATAAATTATCTTGCATCGTCTGTGTCCACCCCAATTTGAGAGGGGATTAATAGCAACACAAAAAAGTCAAACATCAATAATATCTAGACTTTATCAGTACATTCCTGTCTCTCCATTATAAAATATTTGAATAATCTAATTATTTTGACAGCATGCAAGGACTGAAAGAAAAGCTTACCGGTATTTGACGCATGTATAAATTGCTGTTTTTATTTCTTCCATAATAGGATAATGTTGTTTCTCTTTAAAATCTATATGTCATATCACATAGCCAGTCTAATATATACAAACTTATAGAAAATACAGAAATTTTAGTACAGAAAATAATTCTAATAATTATTTCTCCATAGAGCACTGTATATTGAAACAATTTAAATATAAAGGAAAATGAGATCTTACAGCTGAATAAAAAATGATGAACTGCATCTCACAGTTAAACACCATATCTTAATATGTTTTTAGTATAAAAGAACATGGTAATTTTACTCTTGAATTTATTGTGTGAAATTTTACAGTAGATGATATTTTGATATTATATTGAAATACAGTATAATCAAAATGTTTTTGATTTAAAAGAAAATGGTAATTTTATATGTATTTTTTTTTTTTTTCTGTTTAAGCTCATTGCTACGAGGTGAATATTAGCTCAATGACGTAATTCTTTTTCTAGGGTTATGATTGTAGAATTGTTTTATTGTTACATTAATATTGTTTTACTGTCTTAAGGCTTATGTAGAAATATGTACTACATGGTTAGCAAATGTAGTAGAGAACATTAAAGAGTGGATGTTGAATTCAAATAGATATATTTGGTCATTCTCGAGTATTAGTTTGCCTTCTATTTATCCCATTTCGTGGACAAAAAAAAATTACACCCATTTTTTCTGTGAGTCTTAGAGTCAAGTGGTAGAGATAAAGAATCAAGTGGACTGACAGTCATTTTCTTTCCTATTTTCTTTTATCTTGTCATATCCTGTCAACAGGATAATGAGGAACGAGATAAGTAGGGTACTTACAGGGCCTCTTAACTGAATCCTAAACATCAAGGAACAAAGACAAGATCTTGCCCTTTTTAACCGTGTCAATATAATTTCGATGCCTTGAAATGTATACGAAACGAGAGGTAACAGCAAACATCTTCACCTTAAGCAGCTCCCGATCAGCTGAATACTGAAGGAACTAGTGAGCTGATACCATTCAGCATGTCACTTCCGACAGCCAACGAAGCTTCACGTCAACACTCGGGGTTTTAATTAAAGAGAAGCTTGACATATTAGGCCCCAGGAGCAAAGGCCGGAGAAACAGGTGCAGGCAGAGAAGGTGCATTCTGAAGAGTGAGTCGAGGTGGAGGGTAGTCAGGGGCCTTGCATTAAGGAGCCCAATTATGCTTGAAGGTTTAGCAACGGGTGATGATGGTTCACTGCTGGTATCCAAACCATGTTCCAGGGGGCACTTGGTAAAGGTGGAGGCCTGATCCGTAGGGTGGGAGACTGCAGCCTCAGATGCCAGCTCCTGATGCGCATGGTAAAGTGAACGTGGCCACCTTTCCTGTGACATGATGTCATCATCACTCAGAGGCAGATCAGCAAGGGAGGCAGCCCCTGAGAATTCCATAATGCTCAGAGAGACAAGTGCTCGGAGTGTTGATAACAATTACACCTGTGGGGGGCTACAGGGGGTGTGACATAAACATAATGATAACACACATGTCATGCAACTCAAAGTGTACATGCGCAGATCCAGGAACCACTGACCGAAGGGGTTTTTTCAAGTATGAAGGATTTTATAACAAAAACGACTAAGCTACAAAAACCCAAAACCACACTGATAATGCTACACTAAATACTGAGGCTTACTGTAACTTCCAGAACACGCTGAATGGTGGCAGCTCGCTAGTTTCTTCATTATTCAAAAAAATCTACAGAGCTCTCCGATGATTGTTTACAACCAAAGCAATATGGCCGCTCCCCCTTCAGAAAGGCTAAGATGGATACAGCTCTAAATTATAGACTTGTTTCCTTGACCAGCATATTTTGCAAAGTTTTGGAGAAACTACTAAGAAAACACATCTCGCTTCCCTTGGAAACCTTCAACTTTCTGTCAGTGGGACAACATGTTTCAGAGAAGTTAGATCAACAGTAACAAACTTATTAGTGGAAGCTATCTAATATGGTACATCATTCAGTCTTCCTCTGACTGACTTAAATAATAAACCTTGACAATTTTGCAACAAAGAAAAAATACTTATGGAGTTGTTTGGGTTTCGATGCCATAAGAGTATGCAATAATGATTGTATATTTGACTGTACGAAAATTTATCTTTATGAATTGTTTGTATTCTTGAATTTACATAAACACCTTTTACCAATGTTTAATTCAGTTATACAATTCACTCTCACCTGTTTCTATAGCCAAATACAGGTTTTGTTGTATAATATCGAGTATTTTGCTTCAATGCCTTTTTAAAAAAAAAAAATAAAAAATTCACGAAATGTAACACTTTTTCACTCACTCATGGTTTTGTACACTCAGCACAGGGATTCATAAAGCACGAGGGTCAGGGACTATTAAGTGCATTCAGAGTGCAGAATCGCTGAGAGAGAGAGAGAGAGAGAGAGAGAGAGAGAGAGAGAGAGAGAGAGAGAAACTACTTTTATATTTAATGAATTTTAAAAAATATATTTGAATGTATTCTTTCTCAAAGGTAACAAAAACTTAGCAGAAAACAAAGGACTCTGTACCAATTAGCCTGATCTTTCTTGGTATTTCTTGATAGTTCAGCCATTATTGCTTCACAGAAGTAATAAATGTGTGCTTGATTTTCTTTACTTCTTCAAGCTTGTATATTATTTGATTGTTTCTTTAATGTTTTATATCTATTTTGGTTCTTTTTCAGGTATATCAAGTTTGCAAGTTTGAGTAATCTTGGTGTTTATATTAACAATAAATAAAACGCAGTCAAGATGGAAGAACTGAAAAAGATATAAAGAATATTATATGACTGAAAGATTAGTAAGACCCAATGTTAAGGTGTATGAGACCAGCGGTAATGTATGGAGCAGAGGCTGGCCAGTAAAGAAAGGACATGTAAAGTAAATGGAAATCGCAGATTTGAGAATATTAAAACAAATGTGTAGAGTGTAATTATTCTGGACATAATCCAGAAAGAATGAAATTGAGCTACAACAAAGGTAAAAGAATTATCAAAGAAAATACAAGGGAGAGGGTTAAAGTAATAAGGGCATATTATGAAAAAAGCTTATGTGATACATGGAACAATAAATACAGCAATGTAAGGGTGCATAAAAAATAGATGACTCCAGTATAGAAAGCGACTTCAAATGAAATTTTTCAATATGAAAGCAGAACAGAAGGTTAACCGTCTTATTCAAGAAAATTATATTCATATACATTATCTAACTAATCTTATATTATGGAGAAATTAAGCTATATATGTATCGTTTCCGGATATTGAGTTTGACGATGAGAATGTCACATTCCTAAACACAGAATGGTCAACTGTAGCAACTTGTCTCAGCCCAGTTTTCAAGTGTTGTATTTGGTCATAGCTGTTCATATTTTTATACAGTGGTGACTCCAACCCACGAACGCCTGTACCCATGAACAAACCAACCCAGAACCAAATTTTTTACAAATTATGACCCCAACCCAAGAACTAAATCCAACCCACGAACATGCATGTGTCGGCCAAGCCACAATGTGTCCCACTCGCCCGCTTTCAGTTTTGCATTGGTGCCCGCGCTGTGTGGTTGTTCGTGATCTGTTCGAAGTTCATGCTATATTTTCCATTGTTTTACCTTTCAAATAGCCATTATTATGGCTCCTAGGAAAGTTAAAAGAATTAGTGATATTGGGGGACTCTCCAAAAATAAGTCCCCCTCCTCCTCCACCACTACCATTCACGAATGCCAGCAACAATCATCCACAAAGGTAAATACAGTACTGTTTCTTACCTACATTTTTTTTTTTTTTTTTACCTATAATATGTACTCTTTCCTACTGTATTTGTTATTAGTGGGAGAATGTGACAAATATTTCTAAAGTATTGGACCTTGCTATTATATACCTGAATATGTACATGTTTTACTTTAGTAGAATATAATTCCCTACTATTATTAATGTAATTTTCTTTTTACATATGAAATACATATAACCTGTATTATATTTCATATTTTTAGTGACTAAAAAAAAATTAAAATGAATATTTATTGTAACCAGGAACGGATTACTTGAATTTGCATGCTTTTCAATGGAAAACCTAAATCCAAACCACAGTTTTTGGGAACGGATTAAGTTTGTGGGTTAGTCACCAATATGTATTTAATTAATCGTGTTCACGGGAGAGAGACCTTTGTTCATAGGCATCGTCTTCTAGTTGATTTCATTTTTTAGCGAGATGTTTTTGGTATTACATAGTTCCTCACAAGATTTTATTAAAATTTATATGGTTATATTCTGATGAAGCCTTGTAAGGTAGTAATAAATGTATGAGGAGAGAAGAAGAGGAATATTGATGTAAAAACAACGTTTGATCTCGGCATACGAGCACATGCATGCCTCGAGTTTACACGTAATGTATGCATATATATATTTTACTTACATAAATGCCCATTTTAAATTCTTTCTCAGCCAGTAAATTGTATTTTTTCAGTTTTTATTAAAATTCTTAGGAATTTATAAGCGCCAAAATATATATACATATAAGTATTTTAAAATAGAAGTCGTGCAGTATAATAAGCAATTTTTCTTATTTTATTTTAGGAGTAATAAGCAAGACACGCTCTACGTGACTCCCACCCAACTATACTACTACTACCATTGTTTGTATTTGCGGTGTTTTCGGCATTTTACGTATTTTTCGTCGATTACCCTGAGATTCTTGTCCTTTAAGCGGTCATTACCGAAATAACTAAGTGAGTCTGTATTTTAAAAGGTACTTTTGAAATGATGATATAAATTTTCATTATTTGAGGTAAAATATGTGACAGTCTAATCGCATGTGACGCCTCTGTGGATACATTTGCTTATTCCATTTACCATAAAGTTATTTAGTATTTGTGTAGAGCTCGTAAAAAAAAAAAAAAAAGTGTCGAAAATGTGCAAAGCATAGAAAATAAGAAGGGATTATTTAGAGTTTATGCCTTGATATAGATATACGTACTATTTTTTTTTTTTTTTCAGTTTTTTAAATACGGTACTAAAAGGACCCAGTTAGGAATTTGGCGAAACCAGATTTTGTTTAGAGTATAAAATCAGTAATTATCAAAGGAATTATTGAAATTGGTAAACGTTTGATTTAACACACTCAATGAGTGAAGTGAAAATACAAAGCATTAAAAAATAATTGTCAAACTACTTGAGGTGAAGTAAAAACCAAACCCAACCTAAAATTCAAGAAATTTCTTGAGATTGTAGTGCCTAGATTGGGGTGTAATATTAACCATATTTTTAAATAGTCACCTCTCTCTAATATATCGCATCCCATAGGCAAAGTTAAGATTTCATGTTGCCGTTGGTATTTTGGTACCAGTCGTAAAATTATAAAATTGGTAAATTTTTACGATATCACCCGTATCCCTTTGGAAGTGAAATTTATGATTTGCCTGTGGTTTATATGTTTTAAAGAAATCTGACCTTTAAAGTTAAAGGTAAGGGTTGCCAGGTTTCAGTTCCGATAGCCATCTGAGATGCTCCTCAAAATGTCAGCTGGGGCAAGCCTCAGCCCCCCACTATGGTGCCCAGACACAGCAGTAGCCTCCCAGTAAACAGCATAAACTCTCTTGCCTGGACGAGGCTCGATCTGGCAACCTCATGAATATGGAGCCAGCGCGTTACCACTGTACTAGCCAGAGGCAATTAATTCCATTATAATTTTAATTTTACTTAACCCAACCTTTACAAAATTAACCTAAAAACAAGTTATTTTTGGATGATTTTGAAGGTCAGAGTCGTTCAAACACGTCAAAAATTATAAACTATCGAGAAATACTTAACTAGCATAGAATTTCATGGATGAAATGGGTGTAATAGTAAAGAATTACGCCCAAATAAAGAATGTCCACAAGTTAAAGCCATTAAAAGTGTTTTCATTCTCCTATTAAATTGATCTTAAGGGATATCATCTATTTTCCAGTAAACTTCAGTTGACAAAATACTTGTTTATAGTGTTTTTGGATTTCACTTTAAATCCATTAGTAAAAACTTGTCCAACAGTCGTTATTTTTTATTCTCTTCATCCCCTTTTACTGTTTTTTACTTTTTTTAAACTTTTAAGCAAAACCTGTACAAGTAATTGAAGGCATAATAGTAATTATTATTCCGTCATACTTCTCTGTCTGGAGTGTCTTCTTTTCTTACTCTAAATTTTGTTTTAAGTTGAGTGTTTTAGTTTGAGAAAACCTCTAAGTAGGATTTTCCATAAATCACGGTCTTTCGAAACATGAATTCTTAAATGGTAAATTGTTTTTAAGTCATTTCTATCAACAATTTCCATTTCTGTTTACAGGTAAAGAACCACGATGGATGCTGATTTGTATGACGAATTTGGTAATTACATTGGACCTGAGTTGGATTCTGACGAAGATGATGATGATGATGAAGAGGAAGATTATCCTGATCAAGATCAGGATATGAATGGCTACGATGATGATGATGGAATGGCAGGGGAGGAAGAGGAAGTCTCTGCACAGGCAGTAGTTTTACATGAAGACAAACAGTATTATCCGAGTGCTGCGGATGTTTATGGCCCAGAAGTAGAAACCATCGTGCAGGAAGAGGATGCCCAACCTCTTACACAGCCCATCATAAAGGTTAGAGACCATTCTAATATAAGTATTATTTAAACTATCCTACTGAACCTGGCAAATGGCATGTAATCTTCAATCATTTTGTCCTAATGGCTCTCCAGTATTGACAGTAGTAGTGTATTATTCAAGAGTACTGTATGTTTATTCAAACTTTCCAAATGAGTCTCCAATAGAAACCATAATAGAGTTTTGTAGCACACTGACAAACTTTTTTTTTTCTTTTTATTATTTTTAAACTGCCCTAATATGCAGTATGAGAGGTATATATGAAATTGTGTTCATGCTGTTCTGTTGCTTCTCCAAAGTGGACCATATTGGAATGTTGTAAAATGTTATGTCTTAATACAATATATATGATACTGATGTTAAAAGCACATTTTATTCATTAACAAGCATTATTAAAAAGTACTGTACTGTGTATTCTCTCGCCATTAATAAATGGGGAATTTAATTTGTGAGTGAGTGTCGATCTCAATTAAAGTCATATGTGGAGCATGGAAAGGGAGCCCACTTAATTAAGTGAACCATATATATATATAATGTCATTACTACACATTCCGTAATTCATATGCACACCTCTATATCTTATGTCTGAGTAGACATGAAAAAAGTTTTAGTTAGAAGATTTTAGAACTTTAAGTTAAAATAGAAAATGGCGACAAATGTTGTTAAGATAAAATATAAAGGAATCATTGATGGGGGGGGAAAGAATCCCACCATTGTATACCTTCCATAAAGTTTTTACGTCTAAAAGTGATGTTATTGATTGGAAGAAAGAATTTCACCAGCTTGTCTGTGTCCGCCATCATGTCAATGGTGATTAATAATGACATAAAACGTCAGTTAGTGCCCTGCATGTCATATATGGCAAACGAAAGGGATATTCCTCAATATTTGTTTCAGTGTCATAAGTAAAAGGAATTTCCTCATCTTTCTTATACGTATTTGCTCGTACTCAAGCAGCTGCAGAGGATGAATTGGATTCATCTCATAAGAATCCATCCTTCTGGCTATAGTGGAATATGGCATCTCTTATGAAAAGAAAGAAATAATATCAGTATTAGAATCCTCTAATGTATTTAATACAAGAACTGTCAATTTTTGTAGCCTGTGAAAGTGAAGAAATTCAGCCATGTGGAGAAAGACTTGCCAGTTACGACATATAACCTGGAATTTTTAGCTGACTTGATGGATAATCCTTGTTTGGTCCGTAACGTGTCTCTTGTGGGTCATCTGCATCATGGGAAGAGCACATTTATTGACTGTCTTGTTCATCAAACTCATCCAGAATTCAGGTATTCCACTCTATATTTTGTAAACTTGCACTTTTCAATTGAGTTCTTAATTTAGGGTAATTTTTGTGTTTTAGGTTTTATGTATGATGATGACAAAAAGTCAGGACCACAAACATCCGTATCGAACATAACCCAACCCATGCTGCGTATAACACAAAAATCCCTTTTATTCTGTTATATTACAGTGTTTGCTTAGAGAATATGATTATTAGTGAATAGCTATCTGTTTTTGCAGATGAGTTCTAATGTAATAAGTACTTTTATTTAATTCAAGAAAAGGAACTCGGTTTTCTAGGACAGAGTTGTTTTATAAAACTGAGTAACTCAGTTTTATAAGACAAGCTTTATATCAAGAAGTTATTAAGAAAATCTTAGCTCCATAGCAGTTAGATATACTGTTTGATATTATTTATGGTTTAAAACAGGGAGTCCCGGGTCTCATTTAGAGCTATGAAAAAATATATAGTTTACAACTTTGGACCATATAGTCACTTTGATATTAAGCAAAAAAAAAAGTTCTCCTGTCAGATTTACGTACTTTCCACAATTTACAGATCTGCAAGAGGTTAGGAGATTCAGAGGGAAAGATACCCAAGAACTTGGGTAGAAAACTGGGGAAATACAGAGTGATTGAAGGTAAAGGGCTGGTGAGGAATATTACTTATATTTGCTGATAATTTTCTTGTTGTTGGCATAATTGACGGAAAGAGTTAGAATGTGAACTAGAATGAAGGAAGATATCTCAATATGTCTGAGAACGGAATTGGCAGAAAGGAAATTGTTGGTAGGAATTGGAATAAATTATTTGTATGTATTGATTTGTTATTGTTTCTCAAAACATTTGAAGAAAGAGGTAGATGTGAACAATTTTGGGAAAGCACAAAAATTACAGTTGGCTGCAGATACACGGTGGATCCAGACAGAAAGCGTTATTTACCTGTACCGTTTATTATGTTTTTCTGTTGGGAAAATCTAAAGAGTAAGGAAGGGTGTGGAGAATTGTTAGTAGAAAAATGAGAAAGTGGGTATGGGAAGTATATGTTGTTTAAAGTTCTTTGTTGGCAGACTTTTGTGTGTAATTTATGCATTTACTGATTGTTTTTGTCACTTTCAGGAATAAGGAAGATGTACCTGTCAGGTACACAGACACACTGTTTACTGAAGGAGAACGTGGCTTAAGTATCAAAGCTACTCCTATCACGCTTGTCATGCAAGATGTCAGAAACAAAAGCTTTCTTATGAATATATTTGACACACCTGGTCATGTCAATTTTTCTGATGAGGTAAGCAGTCATTCCTTTAGTTTGGTCAATACTGTTATATGCCTTCAATTGTATATACAGTACATCATGTATAAGTATATAAGTGTTAGCATATTTTTTATTGTTCATTCTAGTCATGTTTTTACTTTATCCGTCACCTTGCTGTCCCTCTTTAGTAGATTAATATAATGAAGTTCTCGAAAGGTAAGATACACTGTGTTTATATCCGTAGGTAACCGCAGCCATGCGCTTAAGTGATGGAGTTGTTCTCTTTGTGGATGCTGCAGAAGGTGTGATGCTGAACACTCAACGACTCTTAAAACATGCAGTGCAGGAGAGATTGGCTATTACCGTTTGCATAAACAAGATAGATCGTCTCATATTGGAACTGAAATTACCACCTCAGGATGCTTACTATAAACTGAGACACATTATTGAAGAAGTGAATTCTCTTTTACAGCAATACACTGATCTAGAAAATCCTCAGACCATATCCCCTCTCTTGGGCAACGTATGCTTTGCCAGCTCACAGTACGCACTCTGCTTCACGCTGAAATCGTTCGCTAAGTTGTATGGACAGCAATTTGGTTATGATATTCCCGTAGAGGACTTTGCCAGGCGTCTTTGGGGTGACATTTACTTCAACCCAAGGACCAGGAAGTTTACCAAGAAACCTCCGACTTCAACTTCACAAAGAAGCTTTGTAGAATTTATTTTAGAGCCATTATACAAAATATTTGCTCATATTGTTGGCGATGTTGACTCTCACTTGTTTGCATTAATGGATGAATTGGGAATTCATATGAGCAAAGAAGAACAGAGAATGAACATTAGACCTCTTCTAAAACTCTTCATGACAAGATTTATTGGTCATTTTGAAGGTTTTGTTGATATGTGTGTAAACCACATACCATCTCCACAAGAATATGGTAAGAAAAAAGTGGAGACCACTTATACAGGACCATTGGATAATGACCTTGTAATTAACATGATGCAGTGTGACCCTGAAGGTCCATTAGTTGTTCATACCACTAAACAATATCCAAATGAAGATGCCACAGCTTTCCACGTCTTTGGTCGTGTGCTCTCAGGAACTCTTCACGCAAATCAGGACGTCAGAGTACTTGGGGAAAAGTACACACTTGTCGATGAAGAGGATTCCCGTATTTTGACTGTTGGTAGACTGTGGGTGCACGAAGGCAGATACAACATTGAGGTGAATGCAGTTCCATCCGGGAACTGGGTTCTTATTGAAGGTATTGACGAACCCATTGTTAAAACAGCAACTATCACAGACCTACCACCAAGCAGTGAACTTCATATCTTCAGACCATTAAAATTCAACACTCATTCTGTCATCAAAATAGCTGTTGAACCAGTAAACCCATCTGAATTACCTAAAATGTTGGATGGACTTCGCAAAGTTAACAAGTCATATCCACTGCTGAGCAATAAGGTTGAGGAATCTGGAGAACATATCATTCTGGGAACAGGAGAATTATATCTTGACTGCGTCATGCATGACCTGCGAAAAATGTATTCAGAAATCGACATCAAAGTTGCAGACCCTGTTGTCAGTTTTTGTGAAACCGTGGTGGACACTTCTTCATTAAAATGTTTTGCCGAAACACCAAACAAAAGAAATAAAATAACTATGATTGCTGAACCCCTGGAAAGGGGCTTGGCAGAGGATATTGAGGGTGAAGTTGTCCAAATCAACTGGGACAGGAGAAGGTTGGGCGAGTTTTTTCAAACACGATACGATTGGGATGTGCTGGCTGCCCGATCTATTTGGGCATTTGGACCCGATCACAGTGGACCCAATATCTTAGTAGATGACACGTTACCTTCAGAAGTAGATAAAAATCTTCTATCTTCAGTGAAGGATTCGATTGTGCAGGGCTTCCAGTGGGGAACGAGAGAAGGACCCTTGTGTGAAGAACCAATCAGAAATTGTAAATTTAAGATACTGGATGCAGTAATAGCTGAAGAACCATTGCACAGAGGTGGTGGTCAGGTCATTCCAACTGCAAGAAGGGTTGCCTACTCAGCCTTCTTGATGGCAACTCCTCGTCTAATGGAACCTTACTACTTTGTAGAGATTCAAGCCCCTGCAGATTGTGTGTCATCTGTATACACTGTGCTCACAAAGAGACGTGGTCATGTCACCCAAGATGCACCCGTAGCTGGTTCGCCTCTCTATACCATTAAAGCTTTCATTCCAGCCATAGATTCCTTTGGTTTTGAAACAGATCTGAGAATGCATACGCAAGGTCAAGCATTCTGTTTAAGCGTGTTCCATCATTGGCAGATCGTACCTGGTGATCCTTTAGACAAAAGCATTCATATTCGTCCTTTGGAGCCCCAACCTGCTACACATCTGGCCAGAGAGTTCATGATCAAAACTCGGAGGAGAAAGGGACTCTCAGAAGATGTCTCTATCAACAAGTTTTTCGACGATCCTATGTTGCTGGAACTGGCCAGACAGGATGTCACTCTCAATTATGCTTAATGTCCTTATGGTGTTATGTCGTACCCAGAGGTTTTGTTCATTAGTAACGCCTAATTCATGTAAAATTGTTCTTTTCAATCTATGTTGCATTATAATTCAGTTCATTTTTAAATGTGAAAGTTTTTCCTCTCTATACACTTTAATACCTATATTTTACTCAAATGTAATATTTTATGAATTGAATAAGGAAATATGACATTTCTTGTACAGTATGAGGGCCAATACAACAAAATTTAAAGATATTTTCAAATTGCTATTGTAAGATTTTTTTACCCAAATTTCCATTCCAGAAAAAAAAAATTACAAAGATAGATATTAACCCTTTAGTCTGTTACTTGCAGCAAAATTTGTGACTGAAGTAATACCTTCATTTTACCCTAGTATGAGATTCCCAGACAATGGGGGAGAGAGAATTCCTTACCTGCATTTCTTGCATGTCGTAAGAATGAACTTAAAGGAATGCAGAGCTGGTAATTCCTTTCACCATGAAATTTTCGTGCTCCAGATGCCTTATAGAAGGTAAGTTTACACAGTTTATGATTTCATTTTAAAATTATATTAGTTTGATGTTTAGTTACAAAAGATTCAAATTTTTTCACTCCAGAATGATTCTTTGTATCAAGATTGAAATTATTTTTATTCCGAAAATTATCTACCTTCTTTGTAATTTTTTTTTTTATAATATAGGTACACAGTAATAGGCACGATAGGTAACTATTAGTAGAGACAAAAATCTATTAGAGTACAATAAAATCTATAATTAACATACTTTATGGAAATAGCTTTTTCCATTCCTTATTACTTTTAGTCACCTCATGCAGTGTTCTGGTGAAATGGTAAAATTCTACCTATCCGACCATTAGGGATATGGAAAAATAATACCGTTTTAATTTTTTTTATACATTGTGGTGCTTGCATGCGATATATTCAATATATATGGAAGAAACTTTTTATCTTGCTTAACCGAAGTAAGTATATTGGGTGAGGTCTGAATTTTTTGTGGATTGGGCAATGCCATTTAGATGCTTATGTTTTGGTGCAGGAGTTTTGTAAAGCTAGGTTAGGTTTTCAAAATATATATTTTTTCTTAGCTCCATGAGGTACATTGCAAAATGGTTTGTCAATACTGGTATGTTGCTTAAGCATCATATATTATATAGTTTTTGAAATCTAAGACTTGGAGTTCATTTTTTTTTTTAAGAGAACCTGTTAGGTCAGGAATAATTTTTATTAATAGTACAAATATATTATAAAATGCTGTACAGGGTATATGATTTACTTGTATTGTTGCCGCCCTTTTGGCTGCAGTAGCATTTGGTGTTGTGAAAAAATAATGTTTGCTATTTAATTGCTGGGTCTCCCTTCTCTGATTTCATGAAAACTTAGATTTCCTCAAGCAACAAACAATATTGATGTGAGATATTATTGTTTGTAATGATTATGTCTGTCAAATACGGAGATTATTTGTTTAACAAGTTTTTCCTGTAAATAAGTTTATTGAAAGGAAGTAATAACATCCTTTACAATGACTTTTGTCACTGTAGAGACGATTAGCATACATTATTTGTTGGAGAATCTCTAAGAACCACGTTAGCCTAGTAATTAGAATACTCGACTTGGGAGTTAACGGACCTGAAATGTTGCCTACTGTGGGGCATTAGCTACACTTTGTGTCCACACTCAAAATTGGGATTAATTGTGACGCATAAAACGTAAACACTCAGTTGCTGGAGATAACTTAATCGACAATGTTGGTACTCGAATATTGTTACGAGTGACTAGGTCTTGCATTTGTATGCAGTTTGTTATCAAGAGTAGAGGCAAAAGGAAGTACGTCAGCTCCTACGCCCTTAAACTTGATAATTACAGATATCAGTTTCTTGAGTACATACTTTATATATTTTGCCATAATGAGAACCAACAGAATTTTGTATTAAGATTTCAGTGCTTAAATGAGACTGTAAACCTTGAAAGCAAAAGCAATGAATGGGTTGTTAATACAATGAAAGAAGAATGGAAATTTGCTATTTGAGATCTCGATATCCATTTGAAGGACATATAAATCTGTTAGTGCCACATGAATAAGTGTTACTAAAATGGATAGAGCAGTTAGTGGTTGTTGAGGCCACCCAGTCTTTTTAGGGGAAAAGGGCAGAAAACCCCTGGCAGGAGATATATAATAGTCTGCAAGCCTAATTACTCTCCTACAAAGGAATACTTGTGGCAACCCTAACAAGCAAAAAGTTTTCTGTACCTATGCATCAGAATTTTTGAAGCTACACTCTTGTATATTCCCTGTTATCTAAATGACTCTCTGTATCTCTTTAACAAGGATAGAAGGCACATGTTCATTCAATGAAATATGCTAATAATAATAATAATAATCACCATCATCATCATGATCATTTCAATCACAATACCCCTTGATGAGATCCCCATTTATGACTAACTAACAAATACAGATAAACAAAAAACGACCATCATTAGAACCAATATAGTTAAGCGTCTTTTAACAATAAGAAACAAAGAAATCATTGTGGGTGGCAATTGTTTCTCGTGAATATGTGTGTTCTTTGACTCGGCCACCCCTTCTTACAAGGGGATTTACAATGATTGTATAAGTATATAAATATGTACTAATTCATTGCTGAGGTATTCATCATCATTTATTCGTATATTTAATTTTTATTTATTTTCTATTGTATTATTTGTGGTACTTTAGAAGAGAATGTAGTGTGTGTTTAGTAAAGGTTCATTATTATTATTATTATTATTATTAGCAAAAGATACACATGTATTTAATATTGAAATATAAATACAGTACTTCACGCAGTCGTACATACAGTTGTATACATTCACTAATAATTATAATAATAATAATAGTAATGATAATAATAATGTTATGTTGTTATTTTCCGGTTTTACGTCACGGACTCCCTTTTCTACCAAGGGCTAGGACGGTTGCCTTCTTCCGAAGGATTTGTTTTGGCAGATGTAATCCTTACCTTAAGTGCATGCCCTTGCTAAGCTCAGACTGTGACGGGGCGAGAACCCTCGACCTGACGCCTCAGAGTCGTGGACGCTACTGCTTGAGCCACCGCGACTACAATAATAATAATAAAAGTAATACTAATCATTATTATTATTATTATTATTATTATCATAATTATGATATTTGTAATGATAATATGGATAATAATATTAATAAAAACAATAACGGGTATAATAATGTGATCGGTTTTACGTCATGGACTCCCTTTTCTACTAATAGCTAGGACAGATCCTTTCTGCGAAGGACTTTGGTTTTGGCAGGTATGATCGTAACCCTGAGTGCATGCCCTTGCTTACCTCGAAGTGTAACAGACCACGAACCATCGACATGAAGCCTCAAAGTAGCAAACACTACCGCTCTGCCACGGGGACCACAATAACAGCCATGATAATATCAATAATAATAATAAAACAAAAAGAAAGTACACACAAATATCGATCGGGAGACAAATACACAGATAGCAGATATAAACGGTAAAGTCAACCGCTCTTTTTCTGTCTCCCCTATTTTTTATGGATATATCCGTGGTGTTACCTGCTTCCTCTCGAAAGTGTTTTATCGATTTTCTTCTTCTTCTTCTTCTTCTTCTTCTTCTTCTTCTTCTTCTTCTTCTTCTTCTTCTTCTTGTTTGCTTGCTTGAATCAGATGTAATATGCAAATACTGTACCAACTTGGATAATATAGTGGTTAGGGTAAAAGATTTGGTTTGGTTAGGTTGCAATAATTTAGGTTGGAAAAGTTAATTTAGATTAGATTGTAGCAGGTTAAGTTAGTACTTACTGTAGGTTTTAGAAGGATAGTTTAGATTGGGCTTAGCTTAGTAAGTTAGGTTTTATTGGGTTAGGTTAGATAAGGTTAGTTTGACTAAAAAGTCATGCTGCCTTAACTGACCAAGAAATACATCGTATACAAATCTGCATACCATGGCACAGAGAATACATGCACACATTTGTAGCCTGCCACACGAGTTCGACTCCCCTGATGTTCAAAAAGAAAAAATCTTGGTTTCATTGTGAATATGTATACTCAATATTCCACATAAAACTGTAACAATTTGATAAATTGGACGTCAGGAGGAATGCTTGCTTATACTTTCTGTGCTATGATATGCAGATATACCTGCTGTAGTAGCTTGGTCGCTTTTGTATCTTGCGACGCGATTTTGACTCCCCTAAAAATATATATATATATATATATATATATATATATATATATATATATATATATATATATATATATATATATATATATATATGGTAGGAGAAGCCCATTAAATAAAACAACGAAAATATATATATATATATATATAAAGTACTTATTAATTTCTTGACCTAAACTGGTCACCTTCTCAAAGAACAATTTGTACTTTGAGAGGGTGACCAGTTTGGGTCACGAAATTAATAAGTACTTTATATATATATATATATATATATATATATATATATATATATATATATATATATATATATATATATATATATATATATATATATATATATATATATATATATATATATATATTTATATATATATATATATATATATATATATATATATATATATATATATATATATATATATATATATATATATATATATATATATATATATATATATATATATATATATATATATATATATAATATATATATATTCGTTGTTTTATTTAATGGGGTTTTCCTACCATTTTAGACTGTATGTTAACAGTTCAGTGTTATTAATATATATATATATATATATATATATATATATATATATATATATATATATATATATATATATATATATATATATATATATATATATATATATTATGCGTGCGTACGTACATACATACATACATACATACATACATAGCCTTCAGGCACATGGACAAGGAAATGTTCAGAAATATTTATGTAACCTATGTGAGGCCAAAACTCGAATATGCAGCCCCCTTTTGGAATCCGCACTTGAAAAAGCACATAGCTAAGCTTGAAAAAGTTCAAAGACATGCCACGAAACTGGTGCCAGAAATACGCAATCTCAGTTATGATGAGAGGCTGAGGGAATTAGACTTACCATCAGTCGAAGCTAGAAGAGTGAGGGGGGATATGGTGACAGTCTTTAAATTCCTTCATGGTTATGATAGAGTGGATAGGGATCGATATTTTGATATGGCTGGCTCTAGAACTAGAGGTCATAGTTTGAAGCTTCGTAAGAAAACTTGTTTGCAGGATGTAAGGAAATACTTTTTCAGTGTAAGAGTAGTTGATAATTGGAATTTGGTAAGCGAGGAGGTAGTTAATGCTATCTCAATTCATAGTTTTAAGGACAGGTATGATAAGTATCACTAAGTATAAAATGGAACCGATGAGGAGACGGGAAGATACGAGCTTTGGGCTCTTTCCCGTAAACACAATTAGGTAATCACATACATACATACATACATACATACATGCATACATACATACATACATACATACATATATATATATATATATATATATATATATATATATATATATATATATATATATATATATATATATATATATATATATATATATATATATATATATATATATATATATATATATATATATATATATATATATATATATATATATATATATATATTACGTAGCTCTTAAGCCAACCAACTTAATTGAATAAATAATGATAGTTTAATCACATTTTCCTTCATATTCCTTAGAGTTCAATAACAAGGATTTAGTTCATATCTCTGTCTCTTTCTCATCGTCAATCAAATCATATAAACTGGCAGAGTCACTACTATCGATGTATGGCAAAATTACATTTCTTGCCCTCAGTATCAAGTAATCAATATAATTTGTGACATTTCTGTCATATTACCCTTTCACAATATCCCTCACTCACAGTGTCTCCTGTAAATATAAATCAGTGTGATTTCTGAAAATAAGGTCAAATTGCCCCTCATTCACAGTTCCTTCTGTATATATTTTTAATTATTGTGACACCAGGACGGGCCAAAAAAAAAAAATCTGCCCTCTAGAAATAAACACATATAAAGAAGATGCTTATCTGTCATCACCAACCACGCTACCAAAACAAGAATAACACCACAATTATTATCGTAAAATAGTGGGATGAAAATCCCACCATTATATATATATATATATATATATATATATATATATATATATATATATATATATATATATATATATATATATATATATATATATATATATATATATATATATATATTATGGTGGGATTTTCATCCCATTATTTTACACCAATAATTGTGATGTTATTCTTGTTTTGGTAGCATGGTTGGTGATGACAGATAAGCATCTTCTTTATATGTGTTTATTTCTAGATTAACAATTAATTCCTCAGAGCTCCAATTACTACAGTTCCTGTCACGAACGATTCCAGATTCCCGCCCCCAAGGGGAGACTGCTAAGCTGTGGATGTGACGTCGCCCCTGACAAGGTCTGATCTCCGACTGACTCTCTGTGGCTACTCATGGCGGTCGGTGGGTATCGAGTGCATCACTGCCATCTGGCACTTATAGGCATCTTTAATATGCCTTACGACACTCCCCACCACCAAACTGAAATATCTCGTATATTTCTGATGAAGCATCACTACTTCTATAAGAGTCTTATAATTTTCTATCATTATTTTACAAAAACGGGGCAGAACTATCTAAGAAAGTGACTTATGAAACTATTGCAATCTCATACAAATATCTAAACAAATTACAGTAATCTCAGAATTACTATGCAAAAGCAATGAAAAATCTGTTCTCTATAATATGCATTGTAATTAAAATAAAAAAAATCAGAATTAATTATTCAGAATTGCAATATATAGCTAGTAAGCATTGGCAAACTTACTTAAGAACAAAGCTAATTAAGCTTTTTCATTAATCAAACAGTACACAATACATTTGGACATGATGTATGCAAGCACTTTTAAAACAAAACATTTGTCATGTTGTGAAAAGTTAAAAACATTCACAATTACAGTATATAGCTAGTAAGCATTGGCAAAATTACTTAAGAACAAAGCTAATTAAGCTATTTCATTAATCAAACAGTACACAGTACATTTGGACATGATGTATGAAAGTACTTTTAAAACAAAACATTTGTCATGGAGTGAAAAGTTAAAAACACTCACAATTACAATATGTAATTACTATTCAAGGACAAACTGATATGAGAACTCAATGAACATAATATAAAACATATTCGTCTATGGTCTTTCTTCACAAAGATCTGCATACCACCCCCTCAACCTTAGAACTAAATGAGTAGTGGATTCTTCTGCGAACTCAATGAACACAAAGATTAAACCATGATTCAAAACTGATAATAATTAAGCAGAAAACAACTTATTAGGATTTTTGCAAATTGTACAATTTATCAATGACACTTATTTAAATAAACTTATATCTAAGAGGAGAGTCTGAGGTTTTTTCACTTAAAATTATCTTAAAGCTAGAAAAAGGATAAAAAATATATAAATTTTGTCTTTTCACATCGTGGTTAAAGACGGTGGGGACATTTTCTTTCCCATTTTTTCAGTTCTAATACGTGGGGGAACATACTTTGTAATTTAACTAATAAGGGATTTTCCATACCCTTTCTCTTTTCATTTAAGTTATGACGTGTATGGGGATCCTTTCTTTCCCACTTTTCATTTTTAGTTTTTTTTCGGGGATTATCATTTCCCATCCCCCCCCAAAGGATTATCATTGCCTAGGATTTGTCATTTCATTCTTGAAATTTCTACTCCTCCGCCTGTCCTCTTCATTGCAGGCTCGGGTTTGTACACGTACCACGAATCCTCTTCTTATCCGGAGACTGGCAAGACAAAAGGGAGGGCGTTGATGCATCATCCAGCTTAATCGGAACCCCTCCCTCCCGCTTTCATGCGACTCTTGAGGTGGCCCTTGAATATAACCATCTCGCACGCTCCTGCAAGTCTACAGCACCTCTCACTTCAGTAGCTGAAAAATACGCTCACACTGAAGCAGATTCCAATGACGGAAATTAGAGCCTAATGTTGCTAATACAAATGCAGAAAGAATACATATGACCTCTGCACTCAAACAAAGGTCTTTTGTCTGCATCCGGAGGGTATACTTCGCCTCCCTGCATCTGCAGGCGATTGCAATCTCTCCCATGGGTAAAAGGGACTGGTTTGTGAAAATCAAATTTGAAAAGTGCAGGTCGGGGCTGCCTGGAAATAGGCTGGTAATGGAAAGTATGTGTCTACGCCATTAGATTATTATTCCAAGATACTTAGGACTTAGCTGAGTGACTGATACATAACATTACTCTACTATTGATATCAAAAAGAACAGTCATTAAATGCTCAGAATAGCCACTAAAGAAATACTCTTATTAGCAGTGACTACAGTAACATCAAGCGTGAATTCAAGATAAAAGATACAAATCATTTGGTTACTGCTGATAACATTTACTAACATAACAATTATGCAAAAGGCCATGGAGTGATAGCAACAATAACAGCTAACATAATAATAACAATACTACTCAGGAAAATAGCAGCACATATGCAATTGAGACTGGCATTTCGAAGTCAGACCAGAGTCATACACTCATACTTCACAATGATGTTCTTTCTAACATAAGAACAGAGGACACTGCAACATGCCTACTGGCACACACGAGGCAGCTCCATTTTTGAATTGTATTTTCAGCATGTCTAACCTATTCTATTCTACTCTACTTATTTATTCTATTTTTCTGTTTATGATTTTTCTAATAAGCACTAACCTATTCATACCCACCCTACCTCTGTCATATGTCTATCTAATCTACATGTGAAGGTGTCTAAGGTATTGGCATTTACTATCCTACTAGGAAGCTTGTTCCATGCATCAGCTACTCTATTACCAAACCAATTTTTACCAATTTCCCTTCTGAACCTAAATTTATCAAGCTTAAGTCCATTATTACGAGTTCTGGTTTGATCATGAATTTTTAAAACTTTATTAATATCTCCCTTGTTAATCCCTTTAAACCATTTATACACTTCAATCATATCCCCCCTAACTCTTCGCCTCTCTAGAGAATGTAGATTAAGTTTTTTTAATCTGTCCTCATATGGTAGATTTCTGATATTGTGTATCATCTTGGTCATTCTTCGCTGCACTCTCTCCAAGGATTCAATTTCCAGGGTGACCAGAATTGCACAGCATAATCTAAATGGGGCCTAACTAATGCAAGATAGAGCTGCAAAATAACTTTTTCCGTCCTATTGCTAACACTTCTTGAGATAAATCCTAAAATTCTGTTTGCTTTATTTCTGACTGCTGTGCATTGCTCTCTTGGCTTAAGACTACTACTCACAAGAACTCCCAAATCCCTTTCACACTGAGAACTCATGATTTCATGGTTATTTAGCTTATAACTAGTATTGTCTTTTATAGTACCCATTTTAACTACTTTACATTTTTCAACATTAAATTCCATTTGCCATTTGTCCGACCATTCAGATAATCTATTTAGATCTTCCTGTAAAGCATGAATGTCTTCTTTTCCATTTATAGTTCTACCTATTTTAGTGTCGTCTGCGAATTTACTTAGGTTACTACTGATATCCGAATCCAGATCATTTAGATATACGATGAATAATAGGGGACCCAGTACCGAGCCTTGTGGTACCCCGCTAGTAACCGAGCCCCACTCTGATTTCTCTCCATTTATGCAAACCCTCTGTTTTCTGTCTTTTAACCATTGTTTGATCCATCTGAGAACAGCTCCTCCTATACCATGAGCTTCCAGCTTTTTAACTAATCTTTTGTGAGGAACTCTATCAAAAGCTTTGCTAAAATCTAGATATATTGTATCATATTCTTTGCCACAATCTACTGCCTCGTAAACTTCTGAATAAAAATACAGTAAGTTTGTAAGGCACGAAAAACCCTTAAGAAACCCGTGTTGTGAAAGTTTTATCAGTCTGTGTAATTCTAGATGTGCCCTTATTTTATTTGCAATTATGGATTCTAGAATCTTACCCACTGTTGACGTTAAACTTACCGGCCTATAATTATTCTTTTTAACACGTTCTCCTTTTTTAAATATTGGTACCACATCTGCCAATTTCCACTCCATGGGTACCGATCCTAATTTTATTGAATTATTAAATAATGCAGTTAGTGGACAACTAAGCTCTTCCTTGCATTCCTTTAATATTCTAGCATATATTCCATCAGGTCCCGGAGATTTATGAGCCTTTAATTTATCTATTTCTTTTATTACCTCCTCTCTCGTAATATTTACTGAACTAAGTATTTTATCGGGACTGTCTCTGTAAATGGATTCTACTTCCGGAATATTTTCCAAGTTTTCATTGGTAAATACAGATAAGAAATAGTCATTTAAACATGTACACATCACTTTATCGTCATCTGTGATATGGCCATTGGCTACTTCAATTGGTCCGACTTTTTCCTTAAATTTTGTTTGATAATGTTGATAAAACCCTTTAGGATTTTCTTTAGCTTCTCCTGCTATTCTAACTTCGTATTTTCTTTTCGACTCTCTAACTATCTTTTTAACTTCCCTGTTTAACTGTATATATTGCTGCCTCACATGCTCTTCACCTCTTTTTAGTTTCCTGTATATTCCTCTTTTAATACCTATAAGATTCTTTATTCTATTGTTCATCCATTTAGGGTCATTTTTTCTTGATCTGCAATGTTTCATGGGAATATAGTCTCTCTGACTATTCTTAAGAGTCATGACAAAATTGTTATATTCCTCATCCAAATTTATATTAACTGACGGACTGCTGTTCTTTCCTGTGAGAGAATTTAATGTATTGATCTTATCTTGTGATAATCCTTGGCATGTGGTACCCAAATTTCGGGGTAATCCGCTACCTGCGACCTGACCTGCTGGATTAACTACCCACATCTGTACCCCAGAAATCCCTTCCCATACCTCATTAGATAATTTAGTTTTTAAGCCCTCAAAATCTCCTGCTCTAAAGTTTGGAACAATATTCTTATTTTCCTTTATAGTTTCTTTGAAAATTATGTTAAATCTAATGGAATCATGGTCACTGTTGCCCAATTTTTTTTTTTTTTTTTTTTTTCTCCTTTGGCTGATTCTAATTCCTGCAGTCATAAAATGTATATATATCTGTGTATATATATATATATATATATATATATATATATATATATATATATATATATATATATATATATATATATATATATATATATATATATATATATATATATACATATATATATGGAGCATAAGCATCAACTTTCTGGTTGCCCAATTTGTCACTGGGAGTTTTATCTACTTTCTAAAACAGTTGCAATATATGGCAGAAAAACTCATATAATAATCAGTTCTACTGGTGTCTTATCAGTATTTATGCAATATCAGCTTGCAAAAACTTATCAACTGAAATACAACTTGGGCACACTTATCATCTAGCAAATTTGCAAAGAAATCTAAAACAATTAATGATCGTAATACTCTGTCAACACAGAAATTAAATTTTTCAGTATGTAAAGGGTAAAAGGATGAGAGAGAGAGAGAGAATTTATATGTTTTCTTAAAAACAAAAAACTTATAATTTCGCTTGTAAGGCCCTTCTTTGTGACTTGACTTCCTGCCTAACTATACAAATAGACAGAGCGCAACTGCAATCATTTTCTAACATCTAAAAAGAATAAAAAAAAAATAACTTAGTGTACAACTGCAAAAACATCGAAGCACAAATTTATTCTGTCTGTTTAACACTGCAATGGACTTTACGGAAATGAGCATACACATCCTTGTCTATTATGACAATCTTTTCTCTTTCTATAAATCAGAGGGCTGAGTCGTAGCACACACTCGCTATAAGTCAACATACCCCTGATGAAATCTAAGCAACATACTACAATCATATGTGATAATATCTCTACTACTATCAACAAAATTAAAATTACCCTTTCTTAATAAACGACTTAGAAGGACTTAAGTATCATTATATTTAAATTTCAAACTCAACACATAAGCTCTGAGAATCTCAATTATCTTCATTAGCTCAATTGTAATTATAGATATCATGACAATGATAGTAATTAACAATAATTATCTCTAGATAATCTTTTTCAAAACTCTTTAAATATAATATATCAAAGAAATAAAAATATTAAAGATTTCTTCAACACAAAAAACTATATAACAAAAAAAGATTAGTTAAAAAGCTGGAAGCTCATGGTATAGGAGGAGCTGTGCTCAGATGGATCAAACAATGGTTAAAAGACAGAAAACAGAGGGTTTGCATAAATGGAGAGAAATCAGAGTGGGGCTCGGTTACTAGCGGGGTACCACAAGGCTCGGTACTGGGTCCTCTATTATTCATCGTATATCTAAATGATCTGGATTCGGATATCAGTAGTAACCTAAGTAAATTCGCAGACGACACTAAAATAGGTAGAACTATAAATGGAAAAGAAGACATTCATGCTTTACAGGAAGATCTAAATAGATTATCTGAATGGTCGGACAAATGGCAAATGGAATTTAATGTTGAAAAATGTAAAGTAGTTAAAATGGGTACTATAAAAGACAATACTAGTTATAAGCTAAATAACCATGAAATCATGAGTTCTCAGTGTGAAAGGGATTTGGGAGTTCTTGTGAGTAGTAGTCTTAAGCCAAGAGAGCAATGCACAGCAGTCAGAAATAAAGCAAACAGAATTTTAGGATTTATCTCAAGAAGCGTCAGCAATAGGACGGAAAAAGTTATTTTGCAGCTCTATCTTGCATTAGTTAGGCCCCATTTAGATTATGCTGTGCAATTCTGGTCACCCTATTATAGAATGGAAATTGAATCCTTGGAGAGAGTGCAGCGAAGAATGACCAAGATGATACACAATATCAGAAATCTACCATATGAGGACAGATTAAAAAAACTTAATCTACATTCTCTAGAGAGACGAAGAGTTAGGGGGGATATGATTGAAGTGTATAAATGGTTTAAAGGGATTAACAAGGGAGATATTAATAAAGTTTTAAAAATTCATGATCAAACCAGAACTCGTAATAATGGATTTAAGCTTGATAAATTTAGGTTCAGAAGGGAAATTGGTAAAAATTGGTTTGGTAATAGAGTAGCTGATGCATGGAACAAGCTTCCTAGTATGATAGTAAATGCCAATACCTTAGACACCTTCAAATGTAGATTAGATAGACATATGACAGAGGTAGGGTGGGTATGAATAGGTTAGTGCTTATTAGAAAAATCATAAAAAGAAAACTAGAATAAATAAGTAGAGTAGAATAGAATAGGTTGGACATGCTGAAAATACAATTCAAAAATGGAGCTGCCTCGTGTGTGCCAGTAGGCATGTTGCAGTGTCCTCTATTCTTATGTTCTTATGTTCTTATGTATCTGAAAAAAATATAAAAAGTTTGTCTCTGTGTATGCAGTAACAAAATTAAGAATCATATTGCATTTGCAACATTAAAGAATGCCTTTCTCTTAAGTTTCATAATCTTTTAAGGAGTTGTACATGAAAAATTAAGATATATATATATATATATATATATATATATATATATATATATATATATATATATATATATATATATATATATATATATATATATATATATATATATATATATATACAGTGTTACCTCACTTATCGCGGTAGTTCGGTTCCGGGACCCGGCGTGAACCAGGAAATCCGCGAAGTAGGATCAGCCTATATGTACATAGATATTTTAATATATTTTTACGTTTACACTGTATAAACTATCCCTGTACTGTTAACATACCACCCTTTAATTCATAGATAACAGCATGCAAGCGTAAATTTATATGAAAGTGATAGGAAAACTTACTGTGAATGTGATGATGACGTGACATACATACTCATTTACAATTATTTTTTCGTTTACGTACTGTATAAACCTTCCCTGCACTGTTAAAAAAACACCCTTAACATTATAGATAACAGCAAGCAACGTAAATTTTTATGAAAGTGATAGGAAAACTTACCGTGAATGTGATTATGACGTGACATACATACTCATTTAGAGTTGAAAGATCTGAGAGGACTGGTGGAGGGATAGCACTGCTCATAAGTGAAAGGATTCAAGTCGAAGAAATAAACTTGGCTATAGAAAGTGAGTTCAAGGAATTTCTTGTTGCTCGCCTAAATACTGGGTCAGAGAGCATTATAATAACTGTTGTATACAACCCACCAAGGAACCAAAATAGGCTTGAAGTTTATGAGGAAAGTCATATAGGTACTATTGAAGTCATAAACTCAGTTGTTAACATGGCACGGGAAAAAAAATGTAGGATTTTGATTATGGGAGACTTTAATCATAAAGAGATAGATTGGATAAATCTTGACCCACACAGTGGTGAGGACTCATTTGGGGCAAGATTCCTAGATTGCGTACAAGGGAATTTCCTACACCAACATGTAATGGAACCAACAAGGGCCAGGGGTGGGGATGAGCCATCACTACTTGATCTAGTGTTCACAGATAATGTGTTGGATATTGAAAAAATTGAGTATGAACCACCAATTGGAAAGAGTGACCACTGTGTGTTGTTGATGGAGTATATCATTGAAGATATTCTTCCTGAGAGTAGAGGCACTGAGGACATGAGGAGGAACTATCCGAAAGGAGATTACATCAAAATGAATGAGCTTTATGCAGTTATTGACTGGAGAACCTTATTTTACAAAAAATCTGTACAAGAAATGTATGACATCTTTTGTGAGAAATATGGGAAGATAGTAGATTGCTGCATACCTGTCACCAAAGTAGGTGTAATTCATGCCAGAGAGAAATGGTTCGATAATGGGTGTAAAAGAGCTAAGGAGTGGAGAGACAAATGCTGGAAAAGGTATAGGAGGAGAAAAAACATAAATGCCTGGCAAACCTACAAAAGAGCAAGAAATGACTACCTAAGTAAAAGGAGAGAGGCAGAGAGAGATTATGAGAGGGACATCACCAGGAAGGCTAAGGAAAATCCCAAGCTTTTCCACAGCTTTATCAGAGGAAAACTGAAGGTAAAAGAACAGGTTTTAAGGCTAAAGAGAGCGGATGGAAGCATCACTGAGACGGACGAAGAGATCTGCAAAGAATTGAACAAGGAGTTTCAGTCAGTATTTACAGTAGAAAATACCCCACCCCCTCAGATTGCAGTGATAGAAGCTCAAGGGCCGGTATTAGAGAACATCAACCTTACAGCCACAGAGGTATGCAAAGCGCTGATGGATTTAGATGTTCATAAAGCTACAGGTCCCGATGACATATCCCCTCATGTGCTTAAAAAATGCGCAAACACAATATCAGTGGCACTAAGTATTATATTTAAGGAGTCACTGGAGTCGGGGGAGATTCCAAGATGCTGGAAACAAGCAAATGTGATACCTATCTTCAAAAAGGGAAGGAGGGATACGGCTCTGAACTATAGACCAGTTTCCTTGACCAGCATAGTTTGCAAAGTTATGGAGAAACTACTAAGGAAACATATCTCTCTTCACTTGGAATCCTTCAACTTTTTGTCAGTGAGGCAACATGGCTTCAGAGAAGGTAGATCAACAGTAACAAACTTATTAGAATTTTATGATGAGGTAAGCCAAATCTTACAGGAAAGAGAGGGCTGGGCAGATTGCATATTCCTAGACTTCCAGAAAGCATTTGACACTGTTCCACATGGGAGACTTATTAGGATGCTGCACTCAATGGCTAGAATAGGTGGAAATGTTTTGGAATGGATAAAAACTTACTTAGAAGGAAGGGAACAGAGGGTTAGAGTAAGACACTCAGTGTCTGAATGGAGAAGAGTTAGTAGTGGAGTTCCACAGGGTTCAGTTTTAGGGCCACTTTTGTTCCTTGTATATGTAAATGACCTACCAGAGTCTGTAAATTCATTCATGAATATGTTTGCAGATGATGCAAAGATTGTGAAGAAAGTAAAAAACGAGAACAATGGTAGAGAACTTCAGGAGGATCTAAATAATCTGCATTAGTGGTCAGAAAAGTGGCTAATGAAATTCAATACTTCAAAATGTAAGGTAATGAGAATGGGTACAAGTGCAAGAAGGCCCAAACTTGACTACTCGGTGGCTGGAGTACAACTTCAAGAGACAGAAAATGAGAGAGATCTAGGAGTAAACATACTGGCAGATTTGTCTCCAGAAATACATATAAATGGCATAGTAAGGGCAACATATGCATTCTTATCAAATGTAAGGGTAGCCTTCAGGCACATGGACAAGGAAA
This sequence comes from Halocaridina rubra, assembly GCA_037179515.1. NCBI lineage: Eukaryota > Metazoa > Arthropoda > Malacostraca > Decapoda > Atyidae > Halocaridina > Halocaridina rubra. The sequence goes on from JAXCGZ010011787.1 coordinate 41,019, forward strand.
TATTCAGAAATATTTATGTAACCTATGTGAGGCCAAAACTCGAATATGCAGCCCCCTTTTGGAATCTGCACTTGAAAAAGCACATAGCTAAGCTTGAAAAAGTTCAAAGACATGCCACGAAACTGGTGCCAGAAATAAGCAATCTCAGTTATGATGAGAAGCTGAGGGAATTAGACTTACCATCACTCGAAGCTAGAAGAGTGAGGGGGGATATGGTGACAGTCTTTAAATTCCTTCATGGTTATGATAGAGTGGATAGGGATCGATATTTTGATATGGCTGGCTCTAGAACTAGAGGTCATAGTTTGAAGCTTCGTAAGAAAAGTTCTTTGCAGGATGTAAGGAAATACTTTTTCAGTGTAAGAGTAGTTGATAATTGGAATTGGCTAAGCGAGGAGGTAGTTAATGCTATCTCAATCCATAGTTTTAAGGACAAGTATGATAAGTATCACTAAGTATAAAATGGAACCGATGAGGAGACGGGAAGATACGAGCTTTGGGCTCTTTCCCGTAAACACAATTAGGTAATCACACACACATATATATATATATATATATATATATATATATATATATATATATATATATATATATATATATATATATATATATATATATACATGTACAGCATATGCATTCCTATCAAATGTAAGGGTAGCCTTCAGGCACATGGACAAGGAAATGTTCAGAAATATTTATGTAACCTATGTAAGGCCAAAATTCGAATATGCAGCCCCCTTTTGGAATCCACACTTGAAAAAGCACATAGCTAAGCTTGAAAAAGTTCAGAGACATGCCACGAAACTGGTGCCAGAAATACGCAATCTCAGTTATGATGAGAGGCTGAGGAAATTAGACTTACCATCACTCAAAGCTACAAGATTGAGGGGGGATATGATGACAGTCTTTAAATTCCTTTATGGTTATGATAGAGTGGATAGGGATCGATATTTTGATATGGCTGGTTCTAGAACTAGAGGTCATAGTTTGAAGCTTCGTAAGAAAACTTCTTTGCAGGATGTAAGGAAATACTTTTTCAGTGTAAGAGTAGTTGATAATTGGAATTGGCTAAGCGTGGAGGTAGTTAATGCTATCTCAATCCATAGTTTTAAGGACAGGTATGATAAGTATCACTAAGTATAAAATGGAACCGATCAGGAGACGGGAAGATACGAGCTTTGGGCTTTTTCCCGTAAACACAATTAGGTAAATATACATATACATACATATGAGCTCCTGAGGGAGGGGGCTAGAATACTTCCTCCATGTTTCCCTGCGTGTCGTAAGAGTAGTTACTGTGTTTCTGACCGTTACAGCTGTGGTAAAGAACATATCCCAGTCTGATAGGCTCAGTGCAAGAAAGGCATATACTTGAAAACGACACCAAGCTCTGAATTTTACCTCCCTTCCTTACACCCCCATCACCGCATACCCTTCTTATGGCTACCCACCCCCTCCTGAAAGAAGAACACGTTCCTCAACGAAGGTACTGGCCAAAGACATAGGTACTATACCTAGGACTGTGTTCCCAAGGAAAGATTTTCACCTTTTAAGTTTTCCAGAAGCTATATCTCGAGGAGAAATTTCAATGGAGGAATAAATTCCTTCCCATTCACTGTCAATCGCTGAGCATTCCCAATCAAAGTAAGCGGTGGTTTAATCATTTATATGCCATGAGGAAAAACAAACATCTTATTGAAGAACTGCAAAGGGGTGTGCGTGAGGGGCTCCAATTCGTGTCAAAGGATAAGCCACCTCTAAGAACATTCTTCATTAAAGGGTTTCCTACTTCTTGGAATAAAGAACGACTACACTCCCTGTTCCAAAATGGAGATGGAAAATACATCGAAAGCATACAACGTTTAAAGTATGATGGAAAAGAATCCTCAACTCTAAAGATGATGTGGAAATTAATTGAACTCAGTCCTCCAGAAGAACTCGCCTTACTTCCAGCGATAAAAGATTCCCCTATCCTCAAAGTGCAAGAAAAATCTTCAGCCAACATCCAGCGCTTCCTCTATTGCCAGAAGGAGCACACTTATCAAAAATGTTCAGCAGAGACTGCTGGGCCCATCACAACAACTCCTTGGTCCCGGACTTGCTCACGATGTGGCACAGTCACTGAAAATATATGGGAGCATAACTGTTCCTATCAGAATGAAGATAGTATCACCTCGGAGAGTCAAGATACAGGATCTGTGAGGGTGAATAATCACTAACAACTACAGATGAAGGAGATCAGGAACAAACTGTAGCAGTGAATGAACAAACTGCAGCAGTGAATGAACAAACTCTCGCAGATAATGACCGAGAACTACAGTGCAGAAATAACTCCTGTGAAAAGATGCTCAAAGACTTAAAAGAGCAAATAGCCACATTAATGCTTCAGCTTGAAAACATGAAAAATGGATCATTTAAGGGTTGCCCAATGTCATCCCAAAATGATAAAGATAGTGACAAGGAAATAGCTCAAAGAACCCGAAAATCATGCGCTGCTAAAGACAAAGGTAAAGCCCTCATACTTGAGCAGGTAAAATTCCTTAACACTGCAGATAATTAGATGCAGATATCACTCTCCATCTTTCAATTCTTTAATTTTTTCTTTCTTTCTAATTAATCACACCCTTCTTACTACACTGAACCTGTCTCTTATCTCTACGTCATACCTTTTCTTCATAAATAGATAGTGTGTGTGTGCATGTGCATGCATATATAAGGAGATTCTCATGTATGTAGGTATGTGGGTGTATGTGTATATGTATATGTATATGCATATACGTGTGTGCTTATGTTTGTGTATATTTGACTGCAAGTATGTATACGTGTGTACATGGAAGTATGTATGCATGGATGTATACGTACACACATGTGTATGTGAGCATACACGTGTGTATTTGTATGTATGTGGGCATGTGCTGCTCTTTGCACATGTGTACAAAAATATTCTGTGCATATGCATGCTTCTGCAAGTACCTTAGTGTACAGATGTTTATGTGTATGTGTTCATGTATGTATGTGTAACCCAGCCACTGAGGGGGGCAAGCCAGCCTCAACTTGGTGCCGGTCCCAAGCCCGGGTAAATGGGGAGGGTTGGCGGCAGGAAGGGCATCCGGCCATAAAAATTTTGCCAAAACCAAAATATGGCCAGTACAGATAACTCGAGCTCACATAAAAGTGGGAAAAAGAGAAAGATCTGTACTGGCCAGAAACATCGACCCCACATAAAAGTGGGAAAAAGATGTAGATGAAGAAGTTCATGTATGTATGTGTGCATACATGGGTATGCATTCATGCTTATGTGCGCATGTGTATTTGTGTGCATGTATATGTATGCGTGTTTGCATATGAGTATACAAGTATTTGTGTGTATGCATCTGTGTATATGCATGTATGTGCATATATATGTGCAGGTATATGTACACACACACACACACACACACACACACACACACACACACACACACACACACACACACACACACACACACACACACACACACACACATATATATATATATATATATATATATATATATATATATATATATATATATATATATATATATATATATATACATGTATACATGTATGTGTATCACTATTCCTATAACTATTAGTATGAATATTGTTGTGACACTAGTGATTGTTATTAAAATCATTAATTTCCTGATTATTACTATAGTTAAGTATTTTCATGTGTGCATGTGTCTGCATATATATGCAGGTATGTGCACACATATATATATGTGTATGCTTGTATGTGTGAATCATCATTCTCATAACTGTTACCATAACTCTTGTCATGACACTGGTGATTGTTATTGTACTCATTACTTTTGTGATTATGACTGTAATTCTTGTTATCAAGGCCCTAATTATGCGTTCTGATCTTTACATGCATTACAAAACCTTAACTTTCAGTATTCATTCTTTGAAGAAAAGATTTATGGATATTTTGCGCTATGTTAAAAAGAGAAACCAACATTTGTATGTCTGGAAGACAGTTTTCACTCTTATCAGTTGTGAAACATAAGAGGTTATTCCAAATATTCGCTTGATAGTAAGCAAGGCCTCACCACTTAAATTAGTAACTGCATTCCCCATCAGTTAATCGAAACCAGCATTAATCCAAGTAATGATGGTGAGGATAACAAGAATGTCACATACATATTTTTCAAAATAAATGTCAAAACCGATCCTTTTTATGTCTGTAATACATATATTGGAACTGAAGCCTTCAATGAAGCAAAATTACCACATCCTCTTATTTATGAGAACATTATATTCGCTGGAGATTTTAATGCAAGGCACAAAGAATTTGCAGAAACATCTGACAACACCTGTAATTATGATTTTCTTAGTGATAACAACTTTACCTTACTAGGACCACGTTTGTGTACCCACCTTAGAGGTGTTAGACTAGACTACATATTTTATCATGGTTTAGAATATGGAAAAGACTTTACTTGTAGGAGATTAGACGATCTATTATCTGACCACTTTGCACTTGAGAGCACATTCCTACTCGATTCCGGCAACTGTCAAGCACATAAACGAAAGCAAATAAATATTCCTATCAAACTCTTTGCCCCTTTTCGCTCTTTTATGGCTTCTACATTTGAAAACATAGATATTCAGACCATTACAGGCCAAGAAATCTATGATCTCTTGATAGAACGGATTTATTTATTCCATAGAACTTACATACACAAGACTAAACACAAAGCAATCAAGAAGAAAAACAATTGGACAGAAGATAACAAGCTAAACACATTTAAAAAAAAGGTAGACAGTGCAGTTGATATGTATAAAAGGGACAACAATGCAACCACTCTTGAAAAGCTGCTACTTACACTATGAGAGTACCGTGAGCTTAAAAGAGATGTTCGAAGTAAGCACTTTCAAAACTTCCTACAGTCTAGCAATGCTCATACTAGTAGTTCTAATATCTGGCAGTCAATTAATGCTCTGGTAGGCAAAAACATCTGTGTGTCACAAACAAATGATTCCCAAACTTTTGCTGAAGAACTTCTCTAACAATACTCTAAGACATCTTCCTTTGAAAACCTTCCTTGCGATATTCAACAACGAATAAGAAATCTTGACTTTGTAAGAATGACGAACATAGAATTATCTTGTGCAAGAACAATGGAAGAGGACAGATTCATTGACTACATAACCAAAAATGAGTTGGACTTTGCTCTCTCTCATGGGAAGAGCACATCTCCGGGCGAGGATGGCATTACGTACAAAGATATCCGAGATTTCAGTGATGATATTTGTAATGGTATTAATCCAATTCAGTTTTTATTCAGCACTATTTATAACGAGGGCACACTTTCTGAACAATGGAAAAAAAAACATTATCATTCCAATTCCCCCCAAAAAAGAAAGTACAAAATAAAGACCTATCTCTCTGACATCCTGCTTCTGCAAAGCCTTTGAGAGGGTCATTCTTAACAGACTTGATTTCACTCTCGAGGGAAAATTATCAAATAATCTGTATGGATTTAGGAAAGGAAAAAGTACCAAAGAGTGTTTTGTTGCATATATGAATGCTGAGCACTGCTCTGAAGTCACTGTTTTTCTAGATTTGCAAAATGCCTTTGATATGGCAAACAGAACCGTTATTTTAGATCATTTAGCAACTTTATGGGTCAAAGGTAATCTACTGCAACTAATTAGATGTTACCTAAGTAGTCGAACCTCTAAAGTAATTTACACCGGGAACTCCTCCGGGAGGAGTTCTGTCTCCCCTTCTCTTTAACATCTTAATGGATAAGCTTCTCAAGTCTCTCAGACTACCAAATGATGAATGCACCATCATATGCTATGCAGACGACATTTGTATAAGGCACCTTCTGCCAATGATATGCAAATAATACTTAATGAATTTTCTCAAGTATCAAAAGACATTGGTCTTGTCATTTCAACTCCAAAAACAAAGTACTTTTCCAGTATCTCGCAAGAGCCTCACCTTGAACTAAACAATCAAATGGTTAAGGTGTCTGAAAATCACAAATATTTGGGAATACCAGTTCCTTCTCCCCCTCACACAGATTATGTCAAAGATTTGTGTGTAAGACTGCAACAGAGACTCGGACCGTTAAAGCTTCTTGCCAATAGGGTATCTGGTGTTGGTATTAGCATATGCCGAACTTTCTATCTCGCATATGTCAGGTCATTAGTCGACTATCACACCCTGCAGCTCTGTACTATGACTACCTCTATCTTAAGACCCCTAGAAAAAATTCAAAATAAAGCTATGAGGATTATTCTTGGCTGCCCTATGAACACCAGAATTATTAATATGCACCATGAATTGAACCTCCCACCTTTGATAGAACATATCAAACAGTCAGCAGTGATATTTGGTGTTAAATTAGCGAAAACAGCTCAGCCTCAACTATGTAATGCTGGTCATTTGCAAGGGCCACAGTCAGCGCCAACAATCATTAAATCACTAACAAAAGGTAACATTCAGTATGAAAGACAAATTCACCCCAAGATATTTATGCTTATAACCAATGAGACAAAAAAAAAAACTAATGTAACACTATTTATTGAGAGTGGTCCTGCTCGATTAATAAATCCTTGCAAGAGGATTGGGCCAGAAATTTTCTTTCCAGTATTATCATCTGGTCCGAAAGTCGCTCCAATTATTAAAAAAACATCAATGGTTAGATGAAATTGAAGTCTTTATTGGAACTAGTCTCCCAAATAGCTATGAAACACTCTGCATTTACACTGATGGGTCTCACACAAGCAATACAAGAGGGTCTGGGTGCAGCATTACAGTTTATGAAAATTTTGAAGGGCAGCAAATATTTGACAAAGCACTGAGTATGCCAAAGTGGTCATCAATCACCGAATGTGAAATTGTTGGACTAAAACTTGCTATTGAACATGTTCTCAGTGCTAGGAAAAATGCTATCATATTCTGTAACTCACAGAGTGCGCTTCTGTCACTGCGATCATTGAAAAGCTCCTACAAAATTCACATGACTGAAATTCAAGAGGCTCTTATTAACTGCGCAAAATTTAAACTCCAAGTTAAGTTTTCATGGGTACCCTCCCATGGTGGGATAGTAGGTAATGAAAAGGCTGACAGGCTGGCAAAAAATGGCAACTGAGAGTTCAGTGTCTGAATCTATAACCACACTGTCTCAGTTCAAAACAATGTTGTATGATGAGATTATGAAAGAGCAAGAAATTTCTACACCCACAACATGTAAGCAGCTGTTCGATCCAACATTACAAAAACTTCAGAAGGCTGAGACACAAATACAGCATGGGTAAAATGCTTACAGATGACTGTGATAGAGTTGCTGCCCGCAAAAGACTTGGTTATAGAAATATATGGGAGGTGAATTGCGAGAAAACTGGTAGAGAGCACCAAAAACACTCAAAATGCTATTTATGAGAGTGTGAAGGTGGCAACAATTTAGTACACTACATTACAGAGTGCACAAAGCTTAAGGACTTCAGACCTCTTGGTCTGAGCTACTTTGAACTTTGTCTGCACTTTTGCGACCCAGAGAACTTATATCCTATACTTAGTGTATACCTATCATTGAAAATGCAATTCTTTTATCATATCTAAACATATTTAAATGACCTATCTGGGGGGAAAAAAAGAAAGGAAAGAAAAAATGGGGGAAAGGTGGAGGGAATACTCTCTCTCTCTCTCTCTCTCTCTCTCTCTCTCTCTCTCTCTCTCTCTCTCTCTCTCTCTCTCTCTCTCTCTCTCTCTCTCTCTCTCTCTCTCTCTCTCATATGTCTTTTTATATACATAAGCCACTTTTCCCCTTATAAGGTGAGTGGCTGAGTAAAGGAATAATGCTCTGACTTTCGGGGAAAAGAAAGTACAGAGAAGGGGTCTCTCATTCCCTTCGCTCCGCCCCACTTAGTCTACTCTTACGACAAGCATGGGAACATGGAGGAAGTATTCTAGCCCCTCCCCTCAGGAGCACATATATATTTATATGTGTGTGTACATATATACATATATATGTATATGTAGGTCTATATGTATCAATATTCAGCTGAAGGGTCTTGTGGACCTAAATAAGACTGTCCAGGACAATTCGATGTTAAGTCTTCCTTCAGTTACGGTTCTCTTTCTATGCCTACATCAACACAGAATATTTTTGGATATTTGTTACACATGTCTTGTTGTCCCTTCACATCTGACAGGTCACGATACTGACCATCTCTTTTTCTCTTTATGTTTTCTTCGTGTCCGGTCCAGATGAGGGTAGATTTTTTATTTTTTTTTTGTCCGTCCTGGTGTCACAATCATAAAAAAAAATTACTACTTTTGATTTGTAACTCTATCTATATACAAAAACTGTAGTAATGATGATGATGATAATAATAATAATAATAATAATAATAATAATAATAATAATAATAATGATAAAAATAATAATAATAATAATAATAATAATAATAATAATAATAATAATAATAATAATAATAATAATAACAATAATAATAATAATGATAATAATAATAATAATAAAAATAATAATAATAGCAATAATAATAATAATAGTAATAATGGATTAAGCTAACGTAATTCTTTCTCATGTACATAATTTGAAGGGTAGAGAAGGGGAAGGGCTCTCAGTCTTTCTTTTTCTTTTTCTTCCAAATTTCTCTTCCATTAGATGGTGCTGTGTTTATGTGTGTATATATGTATGTTTAGGTTTACATGTGTTCGTATATGCGATTAATTACATACACTTTCCTTTGTTGTGTTACCCTCAGATGACATTGGTGTGTATGAGTATGCATGTATGCATCTTTATCTGTGGAAGGGACTAATAACTCCTTTTGCTGAAATGAATACCACAAACTCTCTCTCTCTCTCTCTCTCTCCTTGATATGTATGTGCGTATGTATGTATATGTATGTATGTGTGCATGTATGTATATGTACATATATAGGTACATGTACATGCATGCATAGGTATATGTACCTACTTATTACTCTAACCTGAAAATTTTTATTCTGTATCTGCTTCAAATTGTCTGCAGTGGTACTGTGGCAAAATGGAAATTTAACTTTGATGATAGCACTCAACAAGGGCTATTGAAAATATTGCTACAAATATTAATCTTGATTAATAATCACAGAGGGCTCATCTGCTATTAAGACATGTAAACCATATAATATTACTCTTAATTAATAATCGCAGAGTGCTCTTCTGCCATCAATCAATTATTACACTATATTTTATTATTAATTACCTGCTATGATATTTAAAATTAACTGAAAATTCTACTAATATTTTATTTATACATAACCAAATAGATTGTAATGTTTATCAACTGCAATATCACTGGGAGTGGCCGTGTGCACATGTCCCCATGTTCAGTTATCTGAATAAATAAAAAAGAATGCCTTTGGTATCTGCATAGGAATTGCAGCTTCATAAGTATTTTATTCTGTAATGTCAAACTTCAAAGGGATGAAATCTAGCCCTAGTCGAGTATAATACAGGTATCTGGATGATAAGTATTAAAAAAAAATATATTTCATTAATATTACTAGATAAATTAAGGTTTTATCTTCCATAATATTATTTTTTTAAATAGTGAGACAACTTTTGAGCATGAGAAACTATATAACCACAAAAACTCTTAAAACTTTATAAAATAGTTCTAACGTTTGTTCCCTGATGATATAATATATGGAATGTCCAAAACAAACTCAAATATAAGATATAAATGGTGGTACCAAGAGTGCCTTCAGTCACATGTGCCCTTTCGATCTGGGCTACTAGCAAGTGCTAAGAGTTACATAGAACCCGATTAACACAGAGAGCATCAGAAAAGAAAATAAATAACAGTCAAGGAGGTTTCAAAGGAAAAAAAAAATACTCCTTTGGACGTTTCAAGCTATTCGAGTATGGAATAATGAATGTCTATTTTTTTTTTTTTACTATTACAGTAAAACTACAACTACTTAATATCAGTTACTCTTCCTTTGATTATATTGGATCTCTATTTCTCACTAGCCTCTTGAAGGCTGCTGTTTGGTTTGACTCGAAAGTTTCATGAATAGATGCCAAACCTTCTCCATTTAGCCAGGTTTTGGGTTGGCTGACTCCCCAAGTGCCTTTTGACTACTAAAACTACTACTGCCATTCAGACTAAATAATGACTTCTTCAGTCATATTTAACAAAAATAAAACTGCCCCGCCAAGAAATTGGGACACAATTTAATATTTTTCAAGCATGATGCGAAACCAGGAGGGTGACCTCAACTGTAACAAGAGTCCCACAGGAACAGGGTGTCTTCATACTCTCTACCTGTCCTCACAATTTCAATCGGCTGTTTGATACAAGAAAAGTAAAAATCAGGCCAGGTATTACTGACCCCCATCTCAATAACAGTCAACGGCGCCTCCTACGACACGAAGGGAATAGGCCTACAGGGATAGAACTTTTACTACTACTGCTAGTAATAATAATAATAATTAACTGAGGACATCATGATTTGGGCTCTTATGAGTGTAAACGAAAAAAAATATAAATGCATGAAACATCGATGAAGCCAGAGGAGCCTAGACTTTCGAGGACAACTTTTTTTTCAGTTAAATGGGCTATAACACCCCTAATGATATAGACAGTAGTCTAAGTCAAATATTCCCTTTTTATATTCATTAACAACAACAACAACAACAGCAATAATAATAATAATAATAATAATAATAATAATAATAATAATAATAATAATAATAATAAGGAAAGACGAAGACAAGAAGCGGGAGGGGGGGGGGAGAGCTGAGGGAGAAGTCTAAGGCTAGAAGAGGTAAAGAAGCGGGTTGGTTGGTTACTTTAGTTAGAGAGTCCAACCTTGCGGCTGTCTTAGACTTGCTGCGTTCCAGGAGACATTCGAAACGAACTTACAAACGTACTTACACATGCCGACGGACGTGTACATTGAACACACGTACATACAAACTCCAGGACCCATTCTGTACACCGACGGGCTTTGCACGTACAAGTGGACTTATGTACATACGTACACATACTCGGTGGTGAGGCCGCACCTGTGTGGCAAGGGAACAGCAGGCGGGCCTGGTAGGGTTGCTTGGGAGGAGGACCAGAGTTGCCATGTATTCGTATGAGATAAGGCCAAATACCATCTACTTGTACGAACTAAAATGCCAGAAGACATTTTCGTCGATATTATAAGACGTCAGTCTATCACAGTTATGACATGAAAATATGTGTGAAACAAATATTAATTTTATGCTCTCTCGCTTCCTTTTGGTACTAATTATAAAGCTATTCTTCATTAATATTGAATGAAGAGGTGTCAAAAGTATTATAAAAGGCCAGAATGGAATTGAAGGCCAAAGCTGGTAACCCTGATATGGCGTGAGGAGTGGGTCTCGTCCCATCAGGGATTCCGCAGGTAAGGCAGTGCATACCTGAACAGTGAGAGGAAAGAAGCACAAATACACCTG
>JAXCGZ010011787.1:60000-63615 GCA_037179515.1 Halocaridina rubra
TGTGAAATCATGCGAAATGATCCAAGAAAAGCAAATCTGTATTTGGGTCCGAGTTTTTAATGTATATGTACGTACGTATCTGTATGCTTATGTATGTATATGAACTATATTTACACAGTTATATATATATATATATATATATATATATATATATATATATATATATATATATATATTATATATATATATATATATATATATATATATATATATATAGAGAGAGAGAGAGAGAGAGAGAGAGAGCATTATCTTATTCGTAAATATAAATATTTATCTGGCTATGACCAAGGTTTAGTCCTAGGGCACAGCTAATTCTAGGAAAGTCCCGGTTTACAAAGACGGATTATGGGTGTGTTGTGGTCTCATATCCTTGTCATGCCTAGTTATGATTTTAGACTTAAATACATAATTGGAATTTGGTTATCAAGGACATTAACTATCAGCATCCATAGTATTAAGGATATTTACAAGTGTCAGTGACGGAAACCGCTAGTAGATGAGAGAAAGAAAACCAGTATGTCTATATGTATGTATGTGCGTGCGTATATACGTACGAATGTAGTATGTACGTACGTACGCATGTACGTATGTATGTATGTATATACGCCTGTTTCCGCTATGACCTTTGAAGGAACGTAGAATATTTGGCCCAAGGCAAAGAGGACCCGGGCCTCCTACTTCTTCAGCTTCACCTCCTCCCGCTCCCTTCCTCCTCCTCTTCATCCTCCTCCTCTCTTCCTCCTCCTTCCTTACCTTTACAACATATTAGCCACAGCCGGTAGAATTTCTCTGATTAAATTTGTACAGATCATAATATTTCCTTTATTTTTGCGTTATGTTCGTTGAAAAGAATGTAATTTTGCACTTTATTTATATATTTAGCTCTCTCTCTCTCTCTCTCTCTCTCTCTCTCTCTCTCTCTCTCTCTCTCTCTCTCTCTCTCTCTCTCCTCTCTCTCTCTCTCTCTCTCTCTCTCTCTCTCTCTCTCTCTCTCTCTCTCTCTCTCACACACACACACACACACACACACACACACACACACACACACACACACACACACACACACACACACACACACACACTAACTATATATCTGCATCTGGGAATACTCGTATAATCTGTCTTGCCAGCTGTAAATTGATTTTTCTGTCTACCTTTCTGTCTATCTCTTACCATCTATAATTGTCTGTCAATCCATCTGTCAACTCCCTTACTCTCTGCCTTTCTTTCCATCGGTCAAGAGATCTAGCTTTCTATTTTTCTATATTATATACCGATCTTTTTGCATTTGTGTTTTTCAGGATTTTTTTTATTTCAATTTGTATATAATTTGTTTTTAATGTATAATTATTTATCTATTATTATATTTTACTCCTAATTGTGTTATTGTTTTTACGCAAAATAATATAATTTTCTTTGTATTCTGAATACGAAATCAAGATAGATAAAATGAAGCTAAACTGTCTTAACTATCTATCGGTTTATGAATTTATTTAATCATTTATTGTTTATTTTATTTATATTTATTTTTAATTAATTAATTCATTTATTTATTTATTTATATACCAAATAGTAGTAATTAAAAAAATATATAATTTTATGAATTGGCATGAAACGTGATATAGACAACAACAGCTACCAGTAGTAGCACTTCTACTACTACTCCTACTATTACATTTACTACTACTACTGCGGCTGTTGCTGTTTTATAGGAGTTACGTAATATGAGGACGTCTGCTCCTTCGGCGCCTTCTGTAGGAGTTCTATGACCCGAACGATCTCTCCCTCACGATATTCTGTTGATGCAATGTCTTTTGACCCCCTTTTCTCTCTCTCTCTCTCTCTCTCTCTCTCTCTCTCTCCTCTCTCTTCTCTCTCTCTCTCTCTCTCTCTCTCTGAAAGAGACTCAAAATAGTTTGCAAATTTTTTCTTTGGTTTTAGTGAATATGTAAAAAAAATTTATTCCTATTTCTGTAGCTTTACATTTTTTTCATTTTTTGTCTCTTATTTGAAAGTAAATATTTCACGTGTATGTATGAATAAAGGTTTACATAAAATGCATTATTACGTAGGCTATATGATGCATATGTACTATACATCATTACATTCGTAATATACTTATTTACTTACACATATACTTACTCATACATTCATGCGCACACATAAATACATACATACATACATACATACATACATACATACATATATAGACAGAGATACGCACACACATACATGCATACATGCATACATACATACATGCATACATACATACATGCATGCATACATACATACATACATACATACATACATACATACATACATACATACATACATACGTACATCCGTACATACATAGACAAACAGGCAGAAAGAGATACGTACATACATACAAAGGTAGAGGAGGCCAGCCAGGTAGGTAGATGGGTAAAATGATAAAATGAAATGGTAGACAAACACACAAAATAAATAGCTAATTAGACGTATTAATTGTCATACTCTCTCTCTCTCTCTCTCTCTCTCTCTCTCTCTCTCTCTTCTCTCTCTCTCTCTCTCTCTCTCTCTCTCTCTCTCTCTCTCTCTCTCTCTCTCTCTTCATATATTTTTTTTCTTCCATTGAGGTGTGAATGCGCGAGAGTATGTCTTCCAGGTGCGTGTTCTTCCAGACCCAGTTCCCATTGTTGCTTTACTTCCCAATTGTAAATCTTCCTTTTACACGCGCAGACGCACACACACACACACACACACACACACACACACACACACACACACAACACACTAAGTCTAAAAATGGAACCGATCAGGAGACGGGAAGATACGAGCTTTGGGCTCTTTCCCGTAAACACAATTAGGTAATCACTCACTCACTCACTCACTCACTCACTCACTCACTCACTCACTCACTCACTCACTCACACACACACACACACACACACACACACACACACACACACACACACACACACACACACACACACACACACAAGCTCGTATCCTATTTCATTTTCCTCCTGTTCTTCCTCTTTTCGCCCTTCATATTTTACGCTTTGTTTCATATGGTTTTCGTTATCCTTTTTATTTATGTCCATCTTTATTTTCCTTCTCTTTTCCCTCTATCCTTTTATCCTTTTCTTCCTGTATTCATCCTCCTCTTCAGCTTCTTTTTACTTTTATTTCTGTTCTTCAGTTTTCTTCCTTGTTCATCCTTTATTACATTTTTCTTTTTTTCTCTTCATTTTTCTTACTTTGTCACTCCATTTTTTGCCTTTTTTTTACCATAAATTTTACTTCAATTTGCTTTTTTTTCATCATTTCATTGTTCATTTTCCCTTCCTTATTACCCATTTTCACTGTGTTTTTTTTTACTCTTTCTTCCTGTATATATATTGTATATTTTTCTACTCTTTCTTTTATTTCTTCCTTTCCTCTTTTTCTTCCTCTTCTCATCCTCTTCTTGTCTTATATGCCTAGCCTGTCATTATTATTATTATTATTATTATTATTATTATTATTATTATTATTATTATTATTATTATTATTCCGTTTTACGTCACGGACTCCCTCTTCTACCAAGGGCTAGGACGGTTGCCTTCTTGCGAAGGACTTGTTTTGGTAGAT
>JAXCGZ010011788.1:0-65596 GCA_037179515.1 Halocaridina rubra
ACCTTGTTGTGCTAGATGAATTCCTGTGAAGATGCCACGTAAAATGATTTTAAATAAACTTAGACCACCCAGGCGAGATGTTGCCTCTGGGCAGTCTCGGCGCCAAAAAAGAGCGTCTCCTTGTTGTGCTTCGTGACGTCATCTGTAGGAGACATTCCTAGAGCAGTAATTGGCTCTGATTTCATTTTAAGGACTATTTTAGTGGTGGTCCCTGGCAGGCAATTATAGCAGAGATGCAAGGGAGAGACAGTATTTTTAGGTGCAACAAGTGGAAGCAAATAAAATAAAACGAGAATAATAATGAAAAGTTAGGTTACTGGTTATTCTTTTCTTAATTTTCTTGGCTCGTTACAGACAGAAAAATAGGAGCAGCCTTTATATTGGGGCTATACTTCTACACGTACAAGAAGAGTAAATAAGCTATTTAAAATTAGCTATAAGCAAAAATACAAATTGCAAATAATCATAATCTGCGAAAGTCAAGAAGTGGGAATTAATTTTTTTAATTAGAAAATAACAGTTATATTAAAGGGAATTATTTTAATTTTTTTAGTTAGAAAATAACAGTTATGTTACTAATTTATTTAATAAGGCATCTAACAGCCTCTGTTGACATTGAGCGAAACACTCTGTCACACTCGGCAGACAGGAAAGGTCTTGAAACCTTTTTTCTACATATGTATGTCATTTAGTCATTTATTTATATATTTAGAGTATTTTTCGAACAGTTACTGTAAATACTTCAGCTAGAAAAGAAAAATCATTCATAAATTCGCGTCCTTTATCAGTTAATATCTCTCTTGGGATTTCGAATATTGAACAATTATCTTACTGGCGGAGTAGGGGTCCTAATAAAAAAAACTGTACCTCGGCCATATCCGGGCAGGTGGAACTTTACTACGTTGACTTTTGAAGCATTTTTATAAACATATCTCTTAATATATATTGCAACATGTACATCACCTTCTATAAAACTATGCTCATAGCAACTTATACTTTAAGACAAGTGTCTCGCGACCCCACCCCCCCATTCACCCCCCTACATCACTCAGAGGCGGTCATCCACGCCCATTCTTCGCCCTCTTGCTTTCTTCACTTGCATTTACTCATTCACTCACTGTCGACGACTTCCCCCATTTATTCTCCCATTCATTGGACACCTTTCCTCCCCCCCAACACTCTGAGGGAGGGTGTTGGTTGGTGGTCTCTTTAAGTCACTCATTCGGCCTCCTCAGTTTGTCTCTATCAACGGTCCCATCAATAGTAGGGTACTACACTAACCTCCCTATCAGGGCACAGGCTACTCTACTCTCTTTCTCCCCCTGCATTAAACATTGACGATTTTAACTGAAATAATCTTAATAACATCAAAAAGTCTGATTCTTCAATGGATACGACATACATGTATTTTAATAGTAAATGATCAATACAATTACAATTATTTCATAATAACGAAGTTTTGAGATCGATCGGTCATTCCAGCATTTTTTTCTTGGAAAATATCACACGTGATAAAAGAAAAAACTTTGAAAATGGATTCATGTTTATTTCTCAATGCCCTGTGGAGGCGGGCAGTGCCCTGTGGTGGCGGGTAGTGCCCTGTGGTGGTGGGTACAGCATCAAAGAATAGCCCCAACGTATTCCCTGCATGTCTTAAGAGGCGACTAAAAGTGGACGGGGCGAGGGGACTAGGATCCCCCCCTTGTATTAACCTCCTGCGAGACGTCAAAGAGGAAGGGGAGTAGAGGGGAGCATAACTTCTCCCCAAACTCTAGTTTTGGGGTGTCTAAATGTGTGCGGTTGTAGTACGATAGAGAGCAAAAGATGTGAGACTGGATATATGTTTGGTAAGAGGAGGATGGATGTATTGGCATTGTGTGAGACGAAGATGAAAGGAAAAGGAGAAGTGGCATTTGGTGAAGTGATAGGTAGGGTGTCTGGGGTTGAAATGGGGAGAGCAAGAGAAGTGTGGCATTATTGTTAGGTGAATGGATGGTAAATAAAGTAGTGGAATGGAAAGAAGTGTCATCTAGGCTGATGTGGGTGAGGGCTAGGATAGGTAGGGAATGTTGGGCTTTTGTTAGTGCATATGGACCAGGATGTGAGAGAAGTGAGGAAGAGTGGGATGAATTCTGAAATGAGTTAACTAGGTGTGTGGATGGTCTGAGTAGAAGGAACTATGTAGTTGTGTTGGGTGACTTGAATGCCAGAGTGGGTGATGAAGAGGTAGAAGGTGTTGTAGGAAAGTATGGGGTACCAGGCGGGAATGAGAGTGGCGAGAGACTGTTAGATATGTGTGTGGAGCAAGTGTTGGTGATAGGTAATAATTTTTCAAGAAAAAGTTAAGAAATAAGTATACATGGATGAGAGTGGCAAATGGAAGAGTGAAAGAAAGAGCATTGATGGATTATGTGTTGGTGGCAAAGAGCATGATTGGTAGAGTGAAAGATGTGCATGCATTTAGGGGTGTGGCTGCTGTTATGTCTGAAAATATTTTGGTTGAAGCAAAAGTGGTAGTAGCAAAAGAGTGGGGGGATGTAGAAGGGAAATGGTGAAGGTGGAAGAGTTGAAAAAGCTAGAGAAGGGAAAGGAATGTTAGGACAGGTTGAAAGTGGCATATGACAGGGTGAAAGAAAGAGAAGTTGGGGAGTTAGAGGAGGAATGGGGGTTGATGAAAGAATGTTCTGTGGGACATGCAAGTGATTTGTGTGGAAAGAGGTTTGTTGGAGGTTGCATGTGGAGGGTCAGCGAGTGGTGGAATGAAGGGGTGAAAATGAAGGTGGAAGAGAAAAAGAGGGCTTTTGAGGAATGGCTGCAGTGTAAAAGTAGGGAGAAGTATGAAAGATATAGGGAGAAAAATCTGGAAACCAAGCAGAAGGTAGAGGAAGAGAAGAGGTTGGCAAATGTTAGGTGGGGACAGGATTTTAGTAGGTCATCGAGGATGGAAGAGACAGTGAAAGATGTGAATGGACAGATGTTAAGAGGGAACGATGCAAGGAAAAGATGGGCAGAATATTTTGAGTGCTTGCTGAATGTTGAGGAAGATAGAGAGGCAGCTGTAGTGGCAGTGGGGGGTGTTCAAGTGCCAGTAATGGGAGATGAAAATGAGAGAGAGATTACAAGAGAGGATGTGGAAGGGGCATTGTATGAAGCGAAAGCAGGTAAAGCTCCTGGAATAGATGGTGTGAGAGCGGAGATGTCGAAAGAAGGGGGTGTGACTGCATTGGAATGGTTAGAGAGAGTGTTTAATATATGCTTTATGTTGTCAATGGTGCCCATGGAATGGGTGATTGCTTGTATAGTGCCCCTATACAAAGGAGAGGAGAAGCTGTGTCAGTTAGTGTCAGAATTTGGAATGGTGTGTGAGAGAAGGAAGTTGCAAGTGAATGTGGGAAATAGTAAGGTCATGAGGTGTACAAGAAATGAGGATGGTGCTGGACTGAATGTTATGTTGAATGGAGAGACACTTGAGGAAGTTGATCAGTTTAAGTATTTAGGCTCGGTTATAGCTGCAAATGGTGGAGTGGAAGCAGATGTGTGTCACAGAGTGAATGAAGGATGTAAAGTGTTGGGTGCGTTGAAAGGAGTGATTAAGAATAGAGGGTTGGAAATGAATGTTAAGAAAGTTTTGTATGAGAAAGTGGTTGTGCCAACTGTGATGTATGGATCAGAGTTATGGGGTATGAAAGTAAGTGAGAGACGGAAACTAAATGTGTGTGAGATGAAATGCCTGAGGAGCATGATTGGTGTATCTCGGTTGGATAGGGTTAGGAATGGAGTGGTGAGAGCAAGCACGGGTGTGAGGAGAGAAATTGCAGCCAGAGTAGATATGAATGTTTTGAGATGGTTTGGCCATGTGGAAGGGATGGATGATGAAACACTGCTGAAAAAGGTGATGAATGCGAGAGTTGATGGGAGTAATGCTAGAGGGAGGCCTAGGTTTGGGTGGATGGATGGAGTAAGGAAAGCCCTGAATGATAGGAGGATGGATGTGAGGGAAGCAAGCGAGCGTGCTAGAAATAGGAATGAGTGGCAAGCGATTGTGACGCAGCTCTGATGGGCATCTGCTGTTACCATGGGGCTGCATCTTACAGAGGTAGCCCTGTGGTAGGGGCAGTAGGGGAGTTGGCAGTTGTGAAGTGACACAGGTTGTAGAAGAGCCGGAAAGATGGGCTGTGGCACTCCAGCAGTGCCATCTAAACGGTTGCTTGCTCCCTCGTCATTGCACATAGAGCAAAGTAATCCCCTTATTGTTTTCTATATTTTATGTCGGCTACCCCCCAATTAAAGGGGGACACAGCCAAGGTAGATTTAATAGATAGAATTTTTATGCGCATTTCAGAGTATAGAAAAATTCTACATCATATTTTTTATTCTTGAACATTATCACTTTCGCAAACAATACTCAGTAAGATTACTCTACTTCCGCTTTAGAAAATTAACATATAATTAATTGTACACATATATAAATTTTTTCTCAAATCAAATCAGGACCTTCGCCCTTTTAATACTTAACCTAGGAAATAAAAAAAAAAAAAATTGAACACCCTTTAAATGCAATTACTTGCTATATTGTTTTAATTATAAAAAAAATCGAGTTTATTATTGCTTATGGCTATTAGTACAAATTATCTAGATTAGTAATGGGTACAGAAATTCTACTTCTATTAATTTACTAGAGCCATCTTTCCTTTTATATGCAGGATGGCTGAGTCAAAGCATGTCTACAGAGTTAAATAGCGGAGTCCTCTGACATCAGTTTCTTTTAATAATAGTCCCATTACTCACTGGATAAAATTAGAAGTACTTAGCTTTTTTGGGATGCTGCTTGAAGAACGTCACTTTCACGGGTACTGGGGGAGGGGGATTTCATTTCTTCTGGTTCGCTGGTTTTCCCTCCGATGTCATCCATACCTCACATAAGATCGCCAATTCACCATCCCAGGCATCTCCTTAGTCGAGCTTAGCAACAAATAACGCCTGCTGGCTAGTACAGTGGTAACGCGCTGGCTTCGCATTCACGAGGTCGAAAGATCGGTCCCCGTCCAAGACCGAGAGTTTAAGCTGTTTACTGGCAGGAACTGCTGTGGGTGGACATCACAGTGGGGGGTTGGGGCTTGTCCTGGCTGACGAATACCCATTGTAAAATGGAAATAAAGTTTATTATTATTATTATTATTATTATTAGTAGGAGTGTTGTTCCTCAAAGCACTATTCATAGTGCTAGGTAGGGTGAACTACCTCGTGTATCGTGCAGGTACAATCTCCTAAGTTGACCACTCGGCTCTCCAGTTGACGTTTCTCAGCCTTCGTGAACGAAGTTTCAGCAACTTTCTTTCAAAGTCAGTATATTTGGTACAATTTTTCTGCTGGGCACCTCTCCTACACGGGGATGGGGATGAGGAGGATGAGGTGTGACTCATGCTTCCTTTGACATTTCTTCCAGAGATGTGTTAAATTCTTCTATATCTTGCATTTTTTTCCACGGCACGAGATTCACTGGCATATAACTTCTTGTATCTTCATTGTAATTTAGGCATGGTATCGTACTAGGCTGGCACCAATGTCGTATAGTTGAATATCTTAACAGGAGTCGCAATGATATGTTCCATCAGTGTCGTATTGGATATTCTCTACAGAGCTACAGTGTGCGAGGTGAAGATAGATACGCGAAGACACTTAACACTTAATTTATTTAGAAGCTACATGATACCTCTAAGCCTCAATGCCCCCGTCCCCTCAAGGTAAAATCCTAATTCTTTTCGTGCCCACAAGACTCTACCACTCTCTCACTGGTTCTGATTCTTTTGTATCACCAAGATGGCAGGGTGTGGTAATTTTGGGCACGCCTCCACCAATAGGCTTCCAGAGAAAGGGAGTACAACCAATTACCTATAGTGTGAGGGGCGTGGCTAAAGGAACTCCAGTTGGGTACAAGGAACATCCTAACATAATTGCCTAATGTGTACTTTCTACCAATACATTTTCCAAAGTGCATATGTTTGTGGAGGCTGGCTTTCGGTACTCGTGAGAACAACACAGAAATGTGTGACATTTCTGACCTTCATCGATCAGTGACACAGAGGTGCGAGAGGCCTATGGGCTGAACCATAAATCTTGTCATATCTCTGTAAACACACACTTTACCCAGGACACCACACTGGAAATGTCAAGTCACATCACTTTGGCTGCACATTACATGGGTAATGTCATGTAACACCTCTTGGGTAAAATCACTTCACATCATATATATATATAGCACGGAAGGAAACTTCCTCCGTGTTCCCCTGCGTGTCGTAAAAGTCAACTAAATGGGGCAGAGCGGGGGGACTGGGAATCCCCTATTCTGTATTTTACTCCTACGAATAGCCAAGTGATTGGGGGTATTCTGGCAGGAGAGATCCAGCCAGAACCCTAGTAATTGGGTCTCTGAATGTGCATGGTTGTGGTGTACATGAAAGTAAGAGGGAGGTGATAGGGAGTATGTTTGTGGAGAGAAAGATAGATGTTCTTGCATTGAGCGAAAGTAAGATAAAAGGCAATAGTGAGGTGACATTTGGGAGAGTGGTAGGTAGGGTGTCTGGAGTTGAGAGAGGGAGTGGCATTGTTATTAAGTGACGATATGAATAAGTGTGTGGTAGAATGGAAGGAACTATCATATGAATAACAGTGGCTAAAATGAGGCTGGGATGCGCGGCTTGGGCGTTTGTGAGCACATATGGCCCTAGAAGTGAAAGAAATGAGGAAGAAAAAGAAGAATTTTTAATGGAATTGAACGAGTGTGTGTGGAAGATTTGGGAATGAATGTGAATGTGGTGTTGATGGGAGATTTGAATGCTAGAGTAGGGAATGAGCCAATGGATGGTGTAATTGGGAAGTATGGAGTACCTGGTAGGAATGAAAGTGGAGAGAAAATTATAGAAATGTGTATTGAGAGAGAGATGTTGATTTCTAATTCTGTATTTAAAAAGAAGGATGTGCACAAGTATACATGGGTCAGAGTGGATAATGGAAGAGTAGTTGACAGAGCATTATTGGATTATGTTGTGGTGAACAGGAGGGTGACTGGAAGAGTATTGGATGTGAATGTACTGAGAGGAGCTAGTGGTGGAATATCTGATCATTATTTAGTGGAAAGTAGAGTGAGAGTGGGAGAAAATTGGAGAAGCGTGAGAAGAATAGAGGTGCTAAAAGTGAATGAATTATATAAGAAAGAGAAAGACTGTGAGTATAAGGCTAGTGTGAAAAATGTGTGGAATGTAGTGGAAGAGAAAGTGGAGGAGGGAGTGGAAGAAGAATTGGGCTGTTTCAAGGAGGAAGTTATGAAGTGTGCCGAGGCATTTTGCGGAAGGAGACTAACTGGTTGAAGTAAAAGGAAAGGTAGTGAATGGTGGAATGAGCAGATGAGTGCTGTAGTGGCTGAAAAGGAGCGGGCTTATGAGGTATGGTTGCAGGTAGGTAATGTAGAGACGTATGAAAGGTATTGTGCAAAGGGGAGGTTAGCAAACCACTTGGTGAGGGAGGCAAAGAGAGAAGCAGCTGTAAGGTGGAGCAGATGCTTGTCTGAGAATTTTGAAAGGAATAAAAAGATGTTTTTGAAGGAAGTGAACAGAGTGAGGAAGGGTGAATGTGGTAGGGAGGAGAGGGTGAAAGGAGCAGATGGGCAATTGCTTAGTGGATGAAAAAATGGTGTGAGAGAGATGGGCTGAATATTTCAAGAACCTTCTGAATGAGGAAGATGATAGAGAGGCTGAGATTGATAGCGATACAACAAAATAGGAGGTATGTTTGTCACTGAGAGCAACGAAAGCAGGTAAAGCACCAGGGATAGATGAGTGTCATGCTGAATGCTTGTCAAAAGGTGGGTAGGCATTAGTAGAATGAATGGTTAGGTTGTTGAATGTATGTTTTAGGAAAGGGAGAGTCCCAGTTGATTGGAGGAGTGCATGTGTAGTTCCACTTTATAAAGGGAACGGAGATAAGTATGAGTGTAGTAGTTTTACGGGAATTAGTTTGTTGAGTGTAGTTGGTAAGGTATATAGAAGTGTTAATCGAGAGAATTAGGAAAGTTAATGAAAGATTGATTGGGGAAGAACAGTGTGGGTTCAGGATAGGAAGAGGATGTGTGGATTAGGTGTGTGAGAAGTTCTTGGAGAAAGGTAGGGA
The DNA here is from genome assembly GCA_037179515.1 of Halocaridina rubra. Lineage (NCBI taxonomy): Eukaryota > Metazoa > Arthropoda > Malacostraca > Decapoda > Atyidae > Halocaridina > Halocaridina rubra. The sequence continues at coordinate 8,167 of JAXCGZ010011788.1, forward strand.
CACTTTTTGGGCCTTTATGGATTTAGAGAATGCGTATGACAGGTTAGATAGAGAGGGGTTGTGGAGGATGTTGCGACTGTATGGAATAAGTGGAAGTTTGTTGAATACATTGAAAAATTTTTACATGAATAGTAGAGTATGAGTGAGAGTTGGGAATGGTATTAATAATTGGTTTGAGGTGAATGTTGGGTTACGTCAAAGTTGTGTAATGTCGCCATGGTTGTTTAATGTGTGTATGGATGGAGAGGTAAGAGAAGTAAATGAAAGAGTATTAGATAAAGGCTTGGAACTAGTGGGTGAGGATGGAAGGTTGTGGAAGTTGAGTCAGTTGCTATTTGTGGATAATACTGTACTGGTGGCTGATACTGAAAATTATTTGAAACATTTGGTGACTGAGTTTATTAGTGTGTGTGTGAAAGAAGGAAATTGCATGTGAATATTGGTAAAAGTAAAGTCATGAGATGCATGAGGAGTGTTAATGTTGGCAGATTGATTGTAGGAGTGAATGGGGAGTTGCTTGAAGAAGTTGAGAATTTTAAGTATCTGGGGTTGTATGTATCAAGGAGTGGACAAGTTGATGTAGAGGTAAATCACAGAGTGAAGGAAGCAAGTAAATATCTAGGTGGGTTGAAAAGTGTAATGAGAAATATATATTTGGGAATGAATGCAAAGAGAAGGATATATGAAGGTGTGATTGTGCTGACAGCATTGTATGGAGCAGTGACTTGGAATGCAAGAGAGAATGAAAGGAAGAAGTTAAAATGCAAAGTAGATGAGGTGTTTGAACGATATGATTGGCAGAGAACGGGTGTTGGAATGAAGCTGTCGGATAGGTTAGATCAGAGAGAGTTGAGATGGTTTGGACACATGGAAAGGGTGAGTGATGAACGAATAGTGAAGAGAGTGTGGAGTGCAGAAGTGATTGGAGTTAGGTCAAGAGGGCAACCTAGAATGAGATGGATGGATGGCATGAAAAGAGCACTGATTGCACGTGGAATGTCAGTGGAACAGGGAAGAGTGCATGCAAGAAATAGGAATGAGTGAGACTTAGATTGAGATGGATGGATGGCGTGAATAGAGCATTGAATGCACGTGGAATATCAGTGGAACAGGGAAGAGTGCGTGCAAAAGATAGGAATGAGTGGAGGAAGATTGTGCATATATGACACGGCCCAAAGAGATTTCTTGCACCTCCTAACTAATTGAACTGTGGTGGACGGTTGTGAGGGGAGTTGCCATGTGATAAAGCAGTGGGGGTACACCAGCTGCAGCTGTCGGACCTCATTTTGGAATATCCTTGCCCGCCTACCTTGTGGGTGACACAAGCAGGGTGGAAGGGGGGGAGATGTGGCAACCCTTTATCCCCAAGGAGCTGAGAGGAGTGGTTGAGTTGTGTGTGGATCATGGTGAATGCGCATTTCTTGGCTTGGCCACCCCCCTCTTACAAGGGGAAATGAGGTATATATATATATATATATATATATATATATATATATATATATATATATATATATATATATATATATATATATATATATATATATATATATATATATATATATATATATATATATATATATATATACACACACAGTGATCCCCCGCTGTATCGCTTTTCTTGGTTCGCGTTTTCACTGTATCGCTTTTTTTTTTTTGGCAAATTATTATTGTAAAATACCTATGTACATGAGTATGTCATGTAATTACCACTTCATTCACCGTAATTTTATCTATCACTTTCATATAAATTTATGTTGCATGCTATTATTTATGAAGTAAAGGGTCGTTTGTTAACAGTACAGGGAGGGTTTATACTGTGTAAACGTAAAAATAAATTAAAATATCTATGTACATATAGGCTGATCCTACTTCGCGGTTTTCCTGTCTCGTGCCGGGTCCCGGAACTGAACTACCACGATAATGGGGGGATTACTGTATATATATATATATATATATATATATATATATATATATATATATATATATATATATATATATATATATATATATATATATATATATATATATATATATATATATATATATATATATATATATATATATATATATATCTACCACGATAATGGGGGGATTACTGTATATATATATATATATATATATATATATATATATATATATATATATATATATATATATATATATATATATATATATATATATATATATATATATATATATATATATATATATATATATATATATATATATATATATATATATATATATATATATATATATACACAGTGGTGACCCCAACCCACAAACATAATCTGTTCCCAAAAACTGTTCTTGGGTTGGATTTATTTTTCCCATTGAAAAGAATGTAAATTCAATTAATCTGTTCCAGGTCACAATAAATATTCATTTAAAAAATTTTTAGTCACTAAAAACATGATATATAATACAAGTTAAATGGATTTCATCTGTAAAAGAAAATTACATTAATAATAGAATGGAATTCTACTCTATTAAAGTAAAACTTGTACATATTCAGGTATACAGTATACACTAGTTGATACCCAGTATAAAATAGCAAAGTCCAACCCCTAGAAAAAGTTGTTACAGTCTCCCACTAATAACAAATATAGTAGGAAAGAGTACATACTGTAGGTAAAAAAAAATAATGTAGGCAAGAAACAGTACTGTCTTTGCCTTTGTGCATGATTGTTGCTGGCATACATGGATGGTGGTGAGGAGGAGGAGGAGGTGGACTAATTTTTGGAAGGAGATCCCCCAATATCACCAACACTTTTAACTTTCTTAGGAGCGATAATGAGGGCTATATGAAAGGTAAAACAATGGAAAATAAAGCCAGAACTATGAACAGATCATGAACAAACCTCACAGCGCAGGCACCAATGCGGAACTGAAAGCAGGTGAGTGGAACACGTGATGGCTTGGCCAACACATGCGTGTTCATGGGTTGGATTTTGTTCGTGGGCTGGGGTAAAAATATGTTCAGAATTTTGTTCGTGGGTACAGGCGTTTGTGGGTTGAGGTCACCACTCAGTGGTGACCCCAACCCACGAACATAATCCGTTCGCAAAAGCTGTTCTTGGCTTGGAGTTATTTTTCCCATTCAAAAGCATGTAAATTTAATTAATCCGTTCCTGGTCACAGTAAATATTCATTTGAAAATTTTTTAGTCACTAAAAACATGCAATATAATACAGGTTAAATGTTTTTTATCTGTAGAAGGAAAATTACATTAATAATAGAAAGGAATTCTACTCTAGTAAAGTAAAACATGTACATATTCAGGTATACAGGATACACTAGTTGATACCCAGTATAAAATAGCAAAGTCCAACACTTAGAAAAAGTTGCTACATTATCCCACTAATAACAAATAGAGTAGGAAAAACTACAAACTGTAGGTAAAAAACAATAATGAAGGTAAGAAACAGTACTGTATTTACCTTTGTGGCATGATTGTTGCTGGCATACATGGATGATGGTGGAGGAGGAGGCGGAGGAGGTGGACTAATTTTTGGAAGGAGAGTTCCCCAATAACACAAACACTTTTAAGTTTCTTAGGCGCCATAATAAGGTCTATATGAAAGGTAAAAGATGGAAAATAAAGCAAGAACTATGAACAGATCATGAACAATCCACACAGCGTGGACACTAATGCAGAATTGAGACCAGGCGAGTGGGACATATGGTGGCTTGGACAACACGTGTGTGTTCGTGGGTAAAAATTTTATTCGTGGGTTGGGGTCACCACTGTATTATATGGGGTTCCTGTTTTAAGCTTGTTTCTAGGTAACTCATTCTGCCGTCACAGCAGAGGCCAATAAATGAGAAAATATTATTAAAACAATTTATTGACATACCAGTTATCCAGATGCAAACCAGCCACAGTAGTAAAGGTAAGCAATACTGTGTAGTGTAGTTAACTATTTTTATGTTTTAGATTACAAAGTAAGATTATTTTTGTATGTTTTAGATATTTATTTTTGGCATTGGTGGAAGACCTAGGTTTGAATTTAGGTGTTTTCCGACTTACATTGAAATCCTGTTTTAGGCAGCTGTCAGGAACAGAACTGATGTAAAACGGGAATCCCCTGTGTATATATATATATATATATATATATATATATATATATATATATATATATATATATATATATATATATATATATGCTATCTTTCTCAGATTTATACTTATATATACAGTACTTGAATTATGATTATAACCCACTTCTTTTGTGTTTCCAATTTCTTTGACAGTCAGACTGTTCAGTGATCAAGCCTTCTGACAATTTATGTCAAAACATGAGTATAGATGAAGAATCCAGTTCTTCAAATTCCTCTTCACCTACTTTGCCTCCTTATAGATATTGTGTTGAAAAGAACTCTGCAAATTCAAGACAGATACCTGAAATTAAAATATATTGGTGTCATATGCTGGGATTAGAATATTTCTTAACTGACCACAGCTATGTAGGTGGTTACAGCCCCAATTCTGATGATAATAAAGTGTGGGGAATATTAGTTAAGGAATACCCACAATTCTGTCCTTCACCTGAAGAGCAGTACGCCTCCATTATTTCTGCCCTTAATCTTCTTCCCACTGAGACAGTTGGACCTTTGCATTCAACATTTCCATGCATACGGAGATGGTCTTACCACATAGCTTCCTTTTCCAAGGAAAATAGGATAAACTTCCCATTCTCGGACAGAAAACTTGATGATATCCTTCATGACTTTGAAGAAATGGCTTATATTGGGGTGAAGATGCATGGTTTTACGTTATCACTATGGTATCTATATTTTGTATATCTCTTGCAATCTCCCCACTTCAAGACACTATTGGAGTTGCTCAGATAGCGTATGAGTTATTTTTCAAACAATAGGTTTATTAGTTAATGCATGAGAGCTGAAGTTATTAACTGGTTATTAGCTGTTGTGTGACATCTGTTTTGCAGAATTTATGTTTTTGCTGTTATAATTTGTTGTGCTTCCTTCTTATTAGAGAGGTATGGCAACAACTTCTCATGTAGTTTAGTTTTAGTTTCTCTAATATAGCTTGATGTTCAGTGAAACTCTTCATACACTAAATTTGTATGTTCTCCTGGATATTTGCAAGCTTTTTTGTAATGCTGAAGGCTTATGATATTTCTGTACCTTAATCACTCACTGATAATATCCCTATCACATTATACCTATATCTGTGTATGTTATAATTCTCTTGTTTTCCATATTGTTGCTTGTACAATATTCTTATGCTTGTATTATTATTAGCTTTATCTTTCACATTTGGACTTACAAAATTAAAGGTAAATTACTTGTGCTACTTAGAATGGTAATAAGTGCTATTGTTAAATCCATGTTGTTGAGATGTAGATTAGAAATCTGTTGTTGGATAGTAGAATGAAATAATCTAAACTTTTGAGGCCGCAATGAATATGTATGGAGATTAGAAAAATAATAAAAATAGATGGTGCTGAGCAAAGACCACTGTAAGGTGTTGACTGCAGTGAGAGTGATCCATTATATAAGAATATTTCAGTATTTATACATAAGAGTGTGCAGCATGCAAAAAACTTTGTCATGCATGCTGGTTAAAATTTCAAAATTTCTGCAAAATGTTAGACAACGTTCTTTGAAACAGTCAGATATGCTTGTACATATATCGATATCTACTTACTCAATCACTATTAAAGAGATATTGGAAAAGTAGAGGAATTTCAGAGAAATAAAAAAAAATTCATATAAACTTATTACTGAAGTTGCAGCATATTGCATATGAAATATTGAGTGCTTGTTAAACTTGGTCCTTATTGTGGGTTTTGGAGAATAAGCTTAGTTGAACTTTTTAATATTTTTAACCAGTATAAACTCAGCAAATAGGGAGAATGGTAGTGTGTTGGTTAAAATACTTAACTCGGGAGGTGACTGTCCCGCAATAGAGCCTCCTGTGTGGTGGTATGAAGGGCATCCAGCCTTAATTCCCCAGCTACAGTCAATCTTTGTCCACCCCTGTAGTTGGGATTAATAGTGATACGTAAAGGAATAAACTTGGCAAATTACTTGTGTCAAGCAATTTACAACTTGCACTCAAGAGAACCGAATTGGAGAGTATACATTATAGGGGAAGTTTAAATGCCATTTAATTTGGAAAGAGGGTTTGTCAACCAGCCCTCTGTGCTCCTTTATCTCATATTGATATTACAAAAATAGTGACATATAATTATTTAACTAATATATAAGGAAATGTCTTTTCCAGCCATGGAAAATGGAGGATATTCTTTAATTCATGGCAAAAGCCATATAAGAAAGATGTTCCGGACTCAGGAAGCATGAGAATACTATGGAAAAAGAAAAAGATGAAGTCAATAAGTAACCTAGATTGCTGTTGCTTGCTGTGCACTATGATCCATGTATCCCATCTGGCACTTTGTAGGTGAATCTGTAGGACCACGTTATCCCCAAATCAACGTGGAAATACGTTATGTAGAAGTTAGAATTATAAATAATCCTTTGCCAGTGTATTCTGACTGACAGAATGACAAAATTAATACGACTTGCCTAGGAGGTAACATCCATCATAAAATCCACAAGTAACCCTCGAAAAAAGGCTCGGATTTACTACCAATCATTGGTATGAATAGTTTTATCAAAGTTTCAACCATTCATGTGAAAAGAAATGAAAGTAACTGAAATAATGGGGTAGTAAAAACTACTTCTTAAGAAATTGTCTTCTACTTAAAACCAACAGGATTAATTGCCTTGAAAGGGATCATTCTTTGCCAATACATAAAGATCATATCCACTTTTTCAGCAACAGTTGGAGGTAGGATGATTTCAATGGTTCCTTGTTGTCTTCTTTCAAAATTCCGTTACATATGCTCTTACTTTTATAGATTTGCAAAGATTGTCCTGGGTATCATAACCATTATTCCTCTTTTATGGCAGCATTGGCTCACCTCTACTATAGATAGGTTCTTTGAAAATCTTTGTTTTAAATCAAATGTGTTTTTGCATCCCTCTTTGAAAGGGATATCAGGCTAATGCATTACCATAGAGCATACATTATTATTTTGAACTGGTATCTTCATTGATATTAAATTAGTTTTTATTTATATGGCAGTTTTAAAGTGTTTTTGAGTAAGGCATCTGAAAGTGTTTGTTTATGCACTCTAATAACTTGGTATTGTTGTCTTCATTGTTGTGTATTTACTTTTGTTACATTACTACTTCTCTTTACTGAGATTTGAAGAGAAATGTTTAGAATTTAGTGTATATATTTAACTTATGGAACAGGCCTTCTCTTGTAAGTGATAGAATCTGGTCTCGGATGATTGTAATATGAAGAAACGGTCACTGTGTTTTTTCAGTTGCTGCAGCTTATTTGTATTATTATTATAATGTGATAATTCGGAAATACCCAAAGGCTTGTTGTGAAGAACATTGTTACTGTGCATTTTTTAAGATATTGTAACTTATTAATATAACATTACAATAAACTGTAAACTTCCAAACATAGTCTTGAATCATATGAAATTGTGTATATAAGCTAATGTCTTCATCATTTGTCTTTTATTTAAAGTGAGCATAGTAATATTATAAGCTTTTATAATAATATGGAACAAATTTGTTTCTCCAGCAAGAAAGTGATTGTCCAGTTCCTGAACTTATTGGAAGGAGCTCATCACTCGTGGATTCAGCAGTAGTTGTTGACATGAATTCACTCTCATTAGATGACCAGGATACTACTGAAGATGGAGGAGATCAAGTTGAGAAAACATATGAAAAAGGTAATTTTTTGCTTAAATTAACTGAAACTAAAATTACAATTTCAGGAAGTTTTCCATCCTATCATATCTTTAACAATGTTTCCTAGTTGGTAATTACAGAACTTTAGAATTTATTGTTTCGCCAATTTATACATTCCTTAGATATTTAATAGACCACTAATCTTTGTCTTTTACCAGAATTCTCTTTTGAGTATATAAATTCATTATGATACATGAGAATACGGAGGATTAAAAAGTACAGGTAGTTGTGAACTTACGACCACAATCATTTCTGACTTGATTGTCGTAATGCAAATTTCTTGCAAGTCTAACCACTATATCAATGGAAAATGACAGTATAGGGGTATTTTGTAGTGTATAGTAACAGAATATCATCTTGAAATCATACTGTTTGGTATTATTTTAACCTATAAGGCACCATAATCTCTGTTCATTATTGTTATAACCATGTTGCTATAATACAAAAATTCAAAAATGTAAACCATCTTACAATCTGCACATGTATTGGTCAGTCGGGCTTAGCTGTTATCAGAGGCAGCGCTCAGGGTAGCTTGAAGTGTTGATTTATTCCTAAACATGCTGGATTGTATGAAGTATTTGTTTATTTTTCTCTTTGTAAATATCAGTTAACTTTTCGTCATCTTTCTTGATTGTATTATCATTATTATGATTATTTTGAGTAATTTTAGTTTTATTGTTATTATTATTGTAAATTGGATGAGTCGTAAGTCAGATCATTGAATTACTGGGGAACTGTTAGAAAGGGACTGAAGTGTAGTTGACATGAATCTTTACATCATATTGTTGGCCCATTTTTAACTTTCACAGTACACATATATTTTATTTCTAATCACTAACCTATTATTACAAAAATTTTTCTTTTAGAAAAAAGCCTGTACAATATTAACAAATGAAAAATATAAAACAGAATAATGCCTAGATAGGTTGTCAGAAGTGTCGGGTAAATGGAAAATCGCGTGAAAAAACGAGTCATTTTCCATAGGAAACAATTATAAAGGGCATAGATACGTTCCAAACCTTACATAGACACACCATGCCAAAGATATAAGATAAGTAAAAAACATATTCTATTACTACATAGCAAAGCAGAAAGCCCTGTATCTATTTTTCAGAGTTTACAAAAGATATTCATATTCACTTTACAGCTAGAAATTAATATATATTACTGTACTGTACTCTATTATGCAGTGGGCAACAGTCATGCAGTACACTGGGACATGCATGGTGGCCGTGAGCAAGTAACTTATGCAGTAGAAGAGGAGGAGGATGCAGGAGAAGGAACCTCTATCTGCAAATGTAAACAAAGATAAAATAAAAATTATAAATAACCAAAGCAAGATTAAAAAACGAAAAATAAATTAATTATGCAATGCCTAAATCTACCATATGACAGATTAAAAAAACTTAATCTACATTCTCTAGAGAGGCACAGAGTTAGGGGGGATATGATTCAGGTGTATAAATGGTTTGAAGGGATTAACAAGGGTGATATTAATAAAGTTTAAAAAATTCATGATCAAACCAGAACTCGTAATGGGTAATGGATTTAAGCTTGATAAATTTAGGTTCAGAAGGGAAATTGGTGAAAATTGGTTTGGTAATACCGTAGAGTAGCTGATGCATGGAACAGGATTCCTAGTAGGATAATAAATGCCAATACTATATATATATATATATATATATATATATATATATATATATATATATATATATATATATATATATATATATATATATATATATATATATATATATATATATATATACACAGTGTTCCCCCCCTTATCGCAGTAGTTCGGTTTCGGGATCCGGCGCGAACCAGGAAATCCGCGGAGTAGGATCAGCCTATATGTACATAGATATTTTAATTTATTTTTACGTTTACACTGTATACACCCTCCCTGTACTGTTAACAAACCACCCTTTACTTCATAAATAACAGCATGCAACGTAAATTTATATGAAAGTGATAGAGAAAATTACGGTAAATGAAGTGGTAATTACATGACATACTCATATACAATTATTTTTAAGTTTACGTACTGTATAAATCCTCCCTGCACTGTTAAAAAACCATGAACTATCTCACATAGGTGAGAGCTACTGGAAATATATATATATATGCTAGCTCACGTAGCTATCGGACACTACATATTTCGCATGATGCAATACTGTGAGTTATACTGTATGTACGTATATCTAAATTTATGTTTTTTACTATTTTTTACTGTTTTATTATTCTTAGGCTAGGAAATACTTGTTTTATCAATAAAATAATGAAAATTTTAATAATCACTAGGTCACGTAGGTGAGAGCCTTTGCGTTTACCGAAACACTAACACCGGTATCGTATTTTACGTGGTGCAATACTGTTTACTATTTTTTACTGTTTTATTATTCTTAGGCTAAGAAATACGTTTTTTTATCAATAAAATCATGAAACAACTGGAAATATAAATATATATGCTAGCTCACGCAGCTATCGGACACTATTTCGCATGATGCAATACTGTGAGTTATACTGTACGTACGTACATATATCTAAATTTATGTATATGCTAGCTCACGTAGCTATCGGACACTATTTCTCATGATGCAATACTGTGAGTTATGCTGTACGTACGTATATCTAAATTTATGTTTTTTACTATTTTTTACTGTTTTATTATTCTTAGGCTAGGAAATACTTGTATAAAATATTGAAAATTTTAATATTCACTAGGTCACGTAGGTGAGAGCCTTTGTGTTTTCCGAAACACTGATACCGGTATCGTATTTTACGTGGTGCAATACTGTTTACTATTTTTTACTGTTTTATTATTCTTAGGCTAAGAAATACATTTTTTTATCAATAAAATCATGAAACTACTGGAAATATAAATATATATGCTAGCTCACGTAGCTGCGACCCCAATACATTGTACGCTCTCGAACACTATTTCGCATGATGCAATACTGTGAGTTATGCTGTACGTACGTATATCATTCAGTTATTAGTACAATGTATATTAATTTAAAATTTATTTACTTATTTGATGCTTGTACAAAATCTATTGTATTTATTCTTTGTAATTTGGACCAAATATTCCTTTTGTAAAGATTATACTTTTCAAAAGAGGTGGTCAATAAACGTATCTATCTATCTAATTTTTTTTATTTACTATTTTTTACTGTTTTCTTATTCGTAGGCTGGGAAATAAATTTTTTTATCAGTTAGATAATGAAATATGTTTTTTTCAATAGAAAAATTAAAATACTGAGAATTTTTTTTTTTAATATTTTAATATTTTTGCATATACCCGTAAAATAGAATAATAATTTATCCAAAAAAAAACGCAATACAGTGAGAACGCGAATTACCGGGGGAACACTATATATATATATATATATATATATATATATATATATATATATATATATATATATATATATATATATATATATATATATATACATATACCTAGTTCTCAGAATAACGCCTAGATAGGTTCTCAGAAGTGTTGGGTATATGGAAAATCGCATGAAAAAACGAGAGTATTTTCCATAGGACACAATGATAAAGGGCATAGATACATTCCACACATTACATAGACACACCATGCCAAATATATAAGATAAGTAAAATACATATTTTATTACTACATAACAAACAGAAAGCCCTGTATCTATTTTTAAGAGTATACAAAAGATATTCATATTCACTTTACAGCTAGAAATTAACATACATTACTGTACTGTACTCTATTATGAAGTGGGCAACAGTCATACTGTACACTGGGACATGCATGGTGGCCGTGAGCAAGTAACTTATGCAGTAGAAGAGGAGGAGGATGCAGGAGAAAGAACCTCTATCTGCAAATGTAAACAAAGATAAAATAAAAGTTATAGATAACCAAAGCAAGACTAAAAAACGAAAAAAAAAATCAATTATGCAATTCCTAAATCTACCATATGACAGATTAAAAAAACTTACATATGACTGAGGTGTATAAATTGTGTAAAGGGATTAACAAGGGTGATATTAATAATGTTTTAAAAATTCATGATCAAACCAGAACTCGTAATGGGTAATGGATTTAAGCTTGATAAATTTAGGTTCAGAAGGGAAATTGGTGAAAATTGACTTGGTAATACTGTAGAGTAGCTGATACATGGAACAGGATTCCTAGTAGGATAATAAATGCCAATATATATATATATATATATATATATATATATATATATATATATATATATACACACCTAGTTCTCAGAATAACGCCTAGATAGGTTCTCAGAAGTGTCTGGTAAATGGAAAATCACGTGAAAAAATGAGTAATTTTCCATAGGAAACAATGATAAAGGGCATAGATACGTTCCAAACCTTACATAGACACACCATGCCAAAGATATAAGATAAGTAAAAAACATATTACTACATAGCAAAGCAGAAAGCCCTGTATCTATTTTTCAGAGTATACAAAAGATATTCATATTCACTTTACAGCTAGAAATTAACATGCATTACTGTACTGTACTCTATTATGCAGTGGGCAACAGTCATACAGTACACTGGGATATGCATGGTGGCCGTGAGCAAGTAACTTATGTGGTAGAAGAGGAGGAAGATGCAGGAGAAGGAACCTTTATCTGCAAATGTAAACAAAGCTAAAATAAAAATTATAAATAACGAAAGCAAGACAAAAAAAAAATTAATTATGCAATGCCTAAATCTACCATATGACAGATTAAAAAAACATAATCTACATTCTCTAAAGAGGCGCAGAGTTAGGGAGGATATGATTGAGGTGCATAAGTGGTTTAAAGGGATTAACAAGGGTGATATTAATAAAGTTTTAAAAATTCATGATCAAACCAGAACTCGTAATGGGTAATGGATTTAATCTTGATAAATTTAGGTTCAGAAGGGAAATTGGTGAAAATTGGCTTGGTAATACCGTAGAGTATTCGTAGTAGGATAATAAATGCCAATACCTCAGACACCTTCAAATGTAGATTAGATAAACATATGACAGAGGTAGGGTGGGTGTATATATAATGTATAATGATGATCTTTTCTTATCGTAATCCTCTTTGTACTCATGGAAGAAGCGTCCGTGGGCGCTTATTTACTATTATTATTATTATTATTATTATTATTTTTTTTTTTTTTTGGGGGGGGGGGCATTATTCGCGAAATTCAAATTTTTTACTATTATATTTTGGGGGCGTTATCGCAATTTCGCGGATAAGAATATCTCGCATAAAAGGAACAAGGTATATATACACTAATATATATATATATATATATATATATATATATATATATATATATATATATATATATATATATATATATATATATATATATATATATATATATATATATATATATATATATATATATATATATATATATACAGTGTTGCCTCACTTATCGCGGTAGCTCGGTTCTGGCACCCGGCGCGAACCAGGAAATCCGCGAAGTAGGATCCCCCTATATGTACATAGATATTTTAATATATTTTTACGTTTACACTGTATAAACCCTCCCTGCACTGTTAAAAAACACCCTTTACACTATAAATAACAGCAAGCAACGTAAATTTTTATGAAAGTGATAGATAAAATTACGGTGAATGAAGTGATAATGTCGTGACATACATACTCATTTACAATTATTTTTTCGTTTACGTACTGTATAAACCCTCCCTGCACTGTTAATAAAACACCCTTTACATTATAAATAACAGCATGCAACGTAAATTTTTATGAAAGTGATAGATAAAATTACGGTGAATGAGGTGATAATGACGTGACATACATACTCATTTACAATTATTTTTTCGTTTACGTACTGTATAAACCCTCCCTTCACTGTTAAAAAGACACCCTTTGCATTATAAATAACAGCAAGCAACGTAAATTTTTATGAAAGTGATAGATAAAATTTCGGTGAATGAGGTGATAATGACGTGACATACATACTCATTTACAATTATTTTTTCGTTTATGTACTGTATAAACCCTCCCTGCACTGTTAAGAAAAGACCCTTTACATTATTAATAACAGCAAGCAACGTAAATTTTTATGAAAGTGATAGATAAAATTACGGCGAATGAGGTGATAATGACGTGACATACATACTCATTTACAATTATTTTTTCGTTTACGTACTGTATAAACCCTCCCTGCACTGTTAAAAATACACCCTTTACATTATAAATAACAGCAAGCAACGTAAAGTTTTATGAAAGTGATAGATAAAATTACGGTGAGTGAGGTGATAATGACGTGACATACATACTCATTTACAATTATTTTGTCGTTTACGTACCGTATAAACCCTCCCTGCACTGTTAAAAAAACACCCTGTACATTATAAATAACAGCAAGCAACGTAAATTTTTATGAAAGTGATAGATAAAATTACGGTGAATGAGGTGATAATGACGTGACATACATACTCATTTACAATTATTTTTTCGTTTACGTACTGTATAAACCCTCCCTGCACTGTTAAAAAAAAGACCCTTTACATTATAAATAACAGCAAGCAACGTAAATTTTTATGAAAGTGATAGATAAAATTACGATGAATGAGGTGATGATGACGTGACACACATACTCATTTACAATTATTTTTTCGTTTACGAACTGTATAAACCCTCCCTGCACTGTTAAAAAAAGACCCTTTACATTATAAATAACAGCAAGCAACGTAAATTTTTATGAAAGTGATAGATAAAATTACGATGAATGAGGTGATGATGACGTGACACACATACTCATTTACAATTATTTTTTCGTTTACGAACTGTATAAACCCTCCCTGCACTGTTAAAAAAACACCCTTTACATTATAAATAACAGCACGCAACGTAAATTTCAATAAAAAAATTAAAATACACCTTGTTGCTTTTATACGCGATTTTTTTATATGCAAAATTGCAATAACGCCCCCCAAAATTAATAGTAAAAAATTCGGAATTCGCGAATAACGCCCCCCCTCCCCCCCCCTTTTTTTTTTTACAACAGGATGGGCCAAAAAATTATAAAATAAAACAGCCTTTATCAGGCTGTAAAGAGAAACAGATGGAGAGTGTAATGACCTGTCAGATGTGAAGGGATTATAAAAGATGTGTAATGAATATCCAGCTCTCTGCTGGGTTTTAATATACCTCTGCATTACTCTCATGATGTCTATTCCAAAAAGTCTCCTTAGATATTATTATTATTATTATTATTTATTTTTAACAATAATTTTCCTTTAATGATGATTGTGGAGATTATTATTATTATTATTATTATTATTATTAATATCATTATAATTACGAATTTGTAATTAAACCATTATTTTTACAATAAATAATGTAGTTTTGGTTGAATGAACAAGAGTTAATTAAAGATTCTCCTCTCTCTCTCTCTCTCTCTCTCTCTCTCTCTCTCTCTCTCCTCTCTCTCTCTCTCTCTCTCTCTCTCTCCTCTCTCTCTCTCTCCTCTCTCTCTCTCTCTCTCTCTCTCCTCTCTCTCTCTCTCTCTCTCTCTCTCTCCTCCTCTCTCTCCTCTCCTCTCTCTCTCTCTCTCTCTCTCTCCTCTCTCTCTCTCTCTCTCTCTCTCTCTCGTTTCATTTCACTTACATTATATAGAGAATATATTTATATTAAAAGGAGAATAGTCTTACAAACAACGCATACATCAGTTACTTTACAAGCTGATGAGTCGTTTGGGGCAGCAAATGATAAATATAATAATGCACTTTTAATAAAAACGTTAATGAGTTAAAAGACCGTTAAATTAATTTCCTTGCCACGAATCCTTTGTAATGTCTCTCTTAAACAGGAATTAGGTAAAAATTTTTCATCTTATTATGTAAATACAATTATTGCTTTAGTCTTAATCACTTTCATTACAGTGCTCATTTTAAAGGTAATAAACCTAAGTTTTAATTAGTTTTTTGTAAAGAAATATGAGAGAGAGAGAGAATAATTGGATACATTTTATTAACAAATTTGTCATTCAGAAACCAGATACAATTTGAAAATGGAAGGAGGATGCAAAACACTCGTGTTCTGAAAATATTAAGAACATAGGAATAGGGGACACTGCAACATGCTTACTGGCACACACGAGGCAGTTCCATTTTTTAATAATATTTTCAGCATGTCTAACCTATTCTATTCTACTCTACTTATTTATTCTATTTTTCTTTTTATGATTTTTCTAATAAACACTAATCTCTTCATACCCACCCTACCTCTGTCATATGTCTATCTAATCTACATTTGAAGGTGTCTAAGTTATTGGCATTTATTATCCTACTAGGAATACTCTACGGTATTACCAAGCCAATTTTCACCAATTTCCCTTCTGAACCTAAATTTATCAAGATTAAATCCATTACCCATTACGAGTTCTGGTTTGATCATGAATTTTTTAAACTTTATTAATATCACCCTTGTTAATCCCTTTAAACCATTTATACACCTCAATCATATCCCCCCTAACTCTGTGCCTCTCTAGAGAATGTAGATTAAGTTTTTTTAATCTGTCATATGGTAGATTTAGGCATTGCATAATTAATTTTTTTTTTCGTTTTTTAGTCTTGCTTTGGTTATTTATAATTCTTATTCTATCTTTATATACATTTGCAGATAGAGGTTCGTTCTCCTGCATCCTCCTCCTCTTCTACCACATAAGTTACTTGCTCACTGCCACCATGCATGTCCCAGTGTACTGTATAACTGTTGCCCACTGCATAATAGAGTAAAGTATAATAATGTATGTTAATTTCTAGCTGTAAAGTGAATATGAATATCTTTTGTATACTCTTAAAAATAGATACAGGGCTTTCTGCTCTGATATGTAGTAATAAAATATTTTTTTTACTTATCTTATATCTTTGGCATGGTGTGTCTATGTAAGGTTTGGAACGTATCTATGCCCTTTATCATTGTTTCCTATGGAAAATAACTCGTTTTTTCACGCGATTTTCCATTTACACGACACTTCTGAGAACCTATCTAGGCGTTATTTTGAGAACAAGGTGTACTGAAAAATTTTTTTTTTCAATATTTTAATATTTTTGCGTATACCCATAAAATAAAATAATTATTTATCCAAAAAAAAAAAAACGCGATAGAGTGAGAACGCGAACCAAGAAGCGCGAACAACCGAGGTAACACTGTATATATATATATATATATATATATATATATATATATATATATATATATATATATATATATATATATATATATATATATATATATATATATATATATATATATATATATACAGTGTTGCCTCACTAATCGCGGTAGTTTGGTTCCGGGACCCAGCGCGAACCAGGAAATCCGCGAAGTAGGATCAACCTATATGTACATAGATATTTTAATATATTTTTACGTTTACACTGTATAAACTGTCCCTGTACTGTTAACATATCACCCTTTACTTCATAGATAACAGCATGAAAGCGTAAATTTATATGAAAGTGATAGGAAAACTTACCGTGAATGTGATGATGACGCGACATACATACTCATTTACAATTATTTTTTCGTTTACGTACTGTATAAACCCTCCCTGCACTGTTAAAAAAACACCCTTAACATTATAGATAACAGCAAGCAACGTAAATTTTTATGAAAGTGATAGGAAAACTTATCGTGAATGTGATGATGACGTGTCATACATACTCATTTACTATTATTTTTTCGTTTACGTACTGTATAAACCCTCCCTGCACTGTTAAAAAAACACCCTTTACATTATAAATAACAGCAAGCAGCGTAAATTTTTATGAAAGTGATAGATAAAATTACGGTGAATGAGGTGATGATGACGTGACACACATACTCATTTACAATTAATTTTTCGTTTACGTACTGTATAAACCCTCCCTGCACTATTAAAAAAACACCCTTTACATTATAAATAACAGCAAGCAACGTAAATTTTTATGAAAGTGATAGGAAAACTTACCGTGAATGTGATGATGATGACGTGACATACATACTCATTTACAATTATTTTTTCGTTTACATACTGTATAAACCCTCCCTGCTCTGTTAAAAAAACACCCTTTACATTATAAATAACAGCAAGCAACGTAAATTTTTATGAAAGTGATAGATAAAATTTCGGTGAATGAGGTGATGATGACGTGACATACATACTCATTTACAATTATTTTTTCGTTTACGTACTGTATAAACCCTCCCTGAACTGTTAAAAAAAACACCCTTTTCATTATAAATAAAAGCAAGCAACGTAAATTTTTATGAAAGTGATAGATAAAATTACGGTGAATGAGGTGATGATGACGTGACACACATACTCATTTACAATTATTTTTTCGTTTACGAACTGTATAAACCCTCCCTGCACTGTTAAAAAACACCCTTTACATTATAAATAAGAGCACACAACGTAAATTTTGTATGAAAGTGATAGATAAAATTACGGTGATGATGACGTGACACACATACTCATTTACAATTATTTTTTCGTTTACGAACTGTATAAACCCTCCCTGCACTGTTAAAAAAACACCCTTTACATTATAAATAACAGCACGCAACGTAAATTTTTATGAAAGTGATAGATAAAATTACGATGAATGAGGTGATGATGACGTGACACTCATTTACAAGTATTTTTTCATTTACAAACTGTATAAACCCTCCCTGCACTGTTAAAAAAACACCCTTTACATTATAAATAACAGCAAGCAACGTAAATTTACATTTCCAATAAAAAAATGAAAATACTGAATATAAATCTTTTTTCAATATTTTAATATTTTTGCGTATACCCATAAAATAAAATAATAATTTATCTAAAAAAAAACCCGCGATAGAGTGAAAATGCGAACCAAGAAACGTGAATAACCGGGGTAACACTGTATGTATATATATATATATATATATATATATATATATATATATATATATATATATATATATATATATATATATATATATATATATATATATATATATATATATATATATATATATATATATATATATATATATATATATATATATAAAATGATGATGATGATGATGATCTTTTCTTATCGTAATCCTCTTTGTACTCGTGGATGCAATTTTTTTTTTTTTTTTTTTTTTTTTTTCGCGAAATTATAATATTTTTACTATTATATTTTTGGGGCATTCTTGCAATTTCGTGTATAAAAAAAATCGCGTATAAAAGGAACAAAGTGTACTTAGCATTTTTTCCATTCTCTCCATAATATCCGATTGCATTATGCGGTAGAAGAGGAGGAGGATATGGGAGAATGAACCTCTATCAGCAAATGTTTTGCCGCCTCCGTATCAGCTGAGGCGTTCTCACACGCTTTTTCCCTGACGATATTATATGGCAAGTCTGTTTGCTGTTTGTTGTCAATGCTCATCCACGTATATAGCATTTTCTCCATTCTCTCCATAATATCCGATCGAGAATATGAAGACATCAGCGAAGTTAAACTAACACAAGCTTTTGCACTTTTCATTATTCTCTCCGCATTTTCACGGATAGTGCGCAACATACATTCACTGTGTTGCATCACAGTTTTATAGCTGCCGTACTCTCACCGCACTCATAACGGGCCAACACTTGAAGCTTTAGTTCAAGATTTATTACTTTTCTCGCTCTTTTAGGAGTATAAACACTTTACAGTCTTTTCCTTGGTGTTTACTGGCCATGATAGTACAGTATATAATCTGTAAAATAAAAAGCACTGGAAATACAAACCTTAACACAAACGCAGTTAGAACAAGCGATGTATCCACGCAGTATGCTGGGTAAAGAGACACTGAAGCACATGGCAGCATGGCGGAAAAGCGCCTCCGAGACAGTCGATTATTTACTAAGATTAAAATCTTTTCTTAAAATTTTTGGGCGGGCGTTATTCGTGTATTTCGCATTTTTGTACTATTATTTTTTGGGGGACATTATTCCAATTTCGCATATTTTAAACACACGTAAAAAGCGAACTGAGTTTATACAGTATATATATATATATATATATATATATATATATATATATATATATATATATATATATATATATATATATATATATATATATATATATATATATATATATATATATATATATATATATATATATAGTGCTCCCTCGTTTATCGCGGGGGCTCGGTTCCGGGACCCGCTGCGATAGGCTTAATGCAATCGAATATTATGAAGAAAATTGAAAAAAGCATTAAGAACAAACAGCAAAAAAATTTTTGATATAATATCGTCAGGGAAATTGCGTGCGAGGGTGCATCAGCTGATACGGAAGTTTGACAAAACGTTTGCCGATAGAGGTTCGTTCTCCCGTAGCCTCCTCCTCTTCTACCACATAATGCGATCGGATATTATGAAAATAATGGAAAAAAAGCATTAAGAACAAACAGCAAACAAACTTTCGATATAATATCATCAGGGAAATAGTGTGCGAGAGTGCATCAGCTGATACGGAAGTGACAAAACGTTTGCATCCTCATCCTCACCGCCACCATCAGTGTTGCCAGAATAGATGAATGAGAGAAATGATAAATATAAAAAATATACATGTAAGCTGGTAAGTTCTTTCAAGTATCCTAAAGATGAGGTACATTTTTATTTAAATTACAGTACTACCATCTTGTAATTAATATATATCTTAAAATGTACCATACATTTGAAAATAAAAACATCCGCTTTATCTGGCAACACTGGCCACCATGCATGTCCCAGTGTATGCCTGTTGCCCACCGCATAATAGAGTGCATTAATTTGTTTACTGTACAGTAAATCTATATATCTTTGATACTGTACACTATTTGCATGTTAATATAAATAACAACAGGTTTTTCTGCTCTGCTATGTACTCATAAAATATGTTTTACTTATCTTATATCTTTGGTATAGCGTGCCTATGGACGGTTGATTCCTATGGAAAATGTCTCGTTTTTTCACACGATTTTCCATCTACTCGTCACTTCTGAGAACCTATGTCCTCGTTATTCTGAGAACTAGGTGTATATATATATATATATATATATATATATATATATATATATATATATATATATATATATATATATATATATATATATATATATATATATATATATATATATATATATATATATATATATATATATATATATACACACAGTGTTGCCTCACTTATCGCGGTAGTTCGGTTCCGGGACCCAGCGCGAACCAGGAAATCTGCGAAGTAGGATCAGCCTATATGTACATAGATATTTTAATATATTTTTACGTTTACACTGTGTAAACTGTCCCTGTACTGTTAACATACCACCCTTTACTTCATAGATAACAGCATGCAAGCGTAAATTTATATGAAAGTGATAGGAAAACTTACCGTGAATGTGATGATGATGTGACATACATACTCATTTACAATTATTTTTTCGTTTACGTACTGTATAAACCCTCTCTGCACTGTTAAAAAAACACCCTTAACATTATAGATAACAGCAAGCAACGCAAGTTTTCATGAAAGTGATAGGAAAACTTACCATGAATGTGATAATGACGTGACATACATACTCATTTACAATTATTTTTTCGTTTACGTACTGTATAAACCCTCCCTGCACTGTTAAAAAAACACCCTTTACATTATAAATAACAGCAAGCAACGTAAATTTTTATGAAAGTGATAGATAAAATTACGGTGAATGAGGTGATGATGACGTGACATACATACTCATTTACAATTATTTTTTCGTATAAGTACTGCATAAACCCTCCCTGCACTGTTAAAAAAACACCCTTTACATTATAAATAACAGCAAGCAACGTAAATTTTTATTAAAGTTATAGGAAAATTTACCGTGAATGTGATGATGATGACTTGACATACATACTCATTTACAGTTATTTTTTCGTTTACGTACTGTATAAACCCTCCCTGCACTGTTAAAAAAACACCCTTAACATTATAGATAACAGCAAGCAACGTAAATTTTTATGAAAATGATAGATAAAATTATGGTGAATGTGATAATGACGTGACATACATACTCATTTACAATTATTTTTTCGTCTACGTACTGTATAAACCCTCCCTGAACTGTTAAAAAAACACCCTTTACATTATAAATAGCAGCAAGCAACGTAAATTTTTATGAAAGTGATAGATAAAATTATGGTGAATGAGGTGATGATGACGTGACACACATACTCATTTACAGTTATTTTTTCGTTTACGAATTGTATAAACCCTCCCTGCACTGTTAAAAAAACACCCTTTACATTATGAATAACAGCACGCAATGTAAATTTTTATGAAAGTGATAGATAAAATTACGATGAATGAGGTAATGATGACGTGACACATACTCATTTACAATTATTTTTTCTTTTACAAACTGTATAAACCCTCCCTGCACTGTTAAAAAAAACATCCGTTACATTATAAATAACAGCAAGCAACGTAAATTTACATTTCCAATAAAAAAATGAAAATACTGAAAAAAAAATTTTTTCAATATTTTAATATTTTTGCGTATACCCATAAAATAAAATAATAATTTATAAAAAAAAAAAAAAAACCGCGATAGAGTGAGAACGCAAACCAAGAAACACGAATAACCGGGGTAACACTGTGTATATTATATATATATATATATATATATATATATATATATATATATATATATATATATATATATATATATATATATATATATATATATATATATATATATATATATATATATATATATATATATATATATATATATATATATATAGTGTTGCTTCACTTATCGCGGTACTTCGGTTCCGGGACCCGGCGTGAACCCGGAAATCCATGGTGTAGAGATCAGCTTATATGTACACAGATATTTTAATGTATTTTTACGTTTACATTGTATTAACCCTCCCTGTACTGTTAAAAAACACCCTTTACATTATAAATAACAGCAAGCAACGTAATTTTTTTATGAAAGTGATAGGAAAACTTACCATGAATGAGGTGATGATGACTTGACATTTATAGGCTCCATATTTTACAATAATTTTTACGTTTACGTAAAATAGCGGCCGACATCCACAAACTTTTTTCCTTCTTTCAACATATCTAAGAGTTTCACTTTATCTACAATGGTTAACATTTTCCTTTGCCGCTTAGGCTCACTACAAGAAGCCTTAGAAGATGAAGGATGCTTGGGAGGCATTGCAAAGGTTAAAATATGCGAGTAAAAAAATCACAAGCAAAACATATTAATAATAATAAGCACAACATGAATGGCGCACACGAGTGAGGCGAGACAATGGAAGATGGTGGAAGCCTTTGTCCGAAACGCTGATAGTGGTATCGTATTTTACATGTTGCAATACTGTTAGTATTTATGTTTTTTACTATTTTTTACTGTTATATTATGCTTAGGCTAAGAAATACGTTTTTTTTTATCAATAAAATCATGAAACTACTGGAAATATAAATATATATGCTAGCTCACGTAGCTTCGACCCCAATACATTGTACGCTATCGAACACAAGCAAAACGTGAGTTAGACTGAACGAGTTCTTTGTCCAAAACGCTGATAGCGGTATCGTATTTTACATGTTGCAATACTGTTAGTATTTATGTTTTTTACTAATTTTTACTGTTTTATTATTCTTAGGCTAATAAATACGTTTTTTTTAATCAATAAAATCATGAAACTACTGGAAATATAAATATATATGCTAGCTCACGTAGCTGCGACCCCAATACATTGTGCGCTATCGAACACTATTTCGTATGATGCAATACTGTGAGTTATACTGTACGTACGTATATCATTCAGTTATTAGTACAATGTATATTAATTTAAAATTCATCTACTTTTTTGATGATTGTACAAAATCTATTGTATTTATTCACTGTAATTTTGACCAAATATTCCTTTTGTAAAGATTATACTGTACTTTTCAAAGAGGTGGTCAATAAACGTATCTATCTATCTACATTTATGTTTTTTACTATTTTTTACTGTTTTATTATTCGTAGGCTGGGAAATAATTTTTTTTTATCAATTAGATAATGAAATATGTTTTTTTCAATAAAAAAAAATGAAAATACTGAGAATTTTTTTTTTTAGTATTTTAATATTTTTGCATATACCCATGAAATAAAATAATAATTTATAAAAAAAAAAAACGCGATAGAGTGAGAAAGCGAACAGGAAGCGCGAATAACTGGGGTAACACTGTATATGCTATAAAGTTTTGAATTATAGACAAAGATTTATCAAAGATATTTTATGAGAATTAATTTGTTACAGATTTTATTAATTCCTTTTGATAACGATTGTTTCATGATGAGTTTTTAACTCTCGTGTTTACGAAAATTATGAATATTGATAATTATTTTATTAAATGAGAATGTTTTAGGTGTAAAAAACAGCAATTTTGAGTTATGAGCATAAATCTCTTGCTAAATGTGGATTTCCTTTAGAGATTATGAATCATAATTGCAGTATAAGTTTTAAGAGAAGCATATGCTTTTTCTGCATGCGGGAGAAATATTAATATTTCTTTTATTTTGCATAAGTTAGTACTAATCTTTTTTAAAATATTTTATATGAAATCATTTTGGGTCGTTTTAAGATGAAGATAATGATAGGTGATTGTGAAATTTTTTTTATAAGCTGCGTTGGAAGTGTTACTCTGCCTTGATATTTTTCTTAGATAAGGAGATTAACAATAATGCGAAATTATTTCTAGATATTTATCGTTTATCTTTGTGGAATTTGTAAGTACTGTTGTGCTAATTAAGGTGATCTGGGATTATTGGCGTGTGTATCTTTGAGTTTATAGTTAAATATTTCCTAGTTAATTTCTTTTATTCTTCTTTCAAGAAAGAGTATTCTGTTAGTTCTTTTAACTCGCATCTAGAATTTTTTTTTTTAAGTATCAACATTTAGCATAATATATTTTTTAAGTTTTAGTGATCATTCCTCCTTTTTGAAATAGTTTCATAGTAAATTAACGATAATTAAGTATTTTTGTCGTATTTTGTTTAAATTCCGTTTGGTGGTGTGTTTGACTTCTGGCAAGTGTGTGCGCATTGACTTGGCCTTCCCCTTTTAAAAGGAAACATGGCCTTAGTAGATGTGTGTGTATGCTTATTTCACTAACTGTTTTTGCAATGTTATACAGAAAAAGAATAGACTTAGGATGCACCCTAGCTTAATCTGTACTCAATTAATGTTATCTAAGATGTTATCAGACATAAAAATTTGCTTTCCAGATAGTTTAGCAAAAGAGTCATTCGCAATAATTATTATTGGTTAATATAGAGTGAAGGTAATTATATAGTTAGGCAAGAATGTTGTTGTTTCTCCTAGGCATATCTCAACAGAAAAACCGCAGCTCATATATTTGTTTTTACCACGATCGTATAACTATTTCTTTCAAAACATCAGCTCTACCGCTCTTTAAGAGAGAAAAAGAGTGCCTGGACCCATGAATAAAGAGTGAAAGAAAGAGTCAGACAGAGAAAGGAAATTATGCACAAGATTTGGCACTTCATATATTATTGTTGTTTTTCGTGGTATTAGTATGTTATTGCTAAGAGCATTTACAAAAATTGCTCTGTGTTTCTGGTGCCATTCTGCCTGGCTACATCTTTGTTTTATTAGGTCACTGTATAATGGTTAGATTTGCGTTAAGTTATTACCCTCGCAGATTTTAGGAAATTTGGATATGTTATTTTAATATACCATTTCAGAGATAAGGTGATTTACCCTTAATTGGGCTTGGCCCATTTATTTTGCCTAATAAGAGCATCATACTTATGAAGAAGGCCCCTTCTCTAAATTGTGTACTAGTAAAAAAATGCATGAGGCCTAAATTTTTATGAGTTGAGTTTAGGTATTTTGACCGTTGAATTTTTTTTTGTATTTTGCAAGATAATAACATGAATTTGTGTCATTATTTTTTGAAGAGTTTTTGCATGTTGGTGTTAAACATGATATGCACTCTTTAGATTGAGTAGTGATAAGAGCTGTCTACCACATATTTTGCCTGCCTTAAAGGAAATCTGAACTTACTACAAACAACCAAACAGTGGGAATGTAGAGGAAGACTGGAGAAAAGAATTTGATTTAGAATGAGTAATATTTTTGAAATGTAATCTCAGAATTTTGTTCTTTGCCACTATCTGTATATTATTACTGTTTTTAGGATTTCCCGTTATGTATATATCTATTTTCCTTTACTATCTCTGTATGAATCTTGTTTGTGAGTTTTTCCTTTTCCATTACTGTTAATATATACTGTACATGTTTGTTCCATTATATGGTATATTATTATTATGTTCATTTCCTTGTGTTATGTTGCTCTTTTCCTGTCTTCTTTGTTCCTGGCTAGTACAGTGGTAACGCGCTGGCTTGGCATTCATGAGGTCGAAAGATCGGTTCCCGTCCAAGACCGAGAGTTTAAGCTGTTTACTGGCAGGAACTGCTGTGGGTGGACACCACAGTGGGGGGTTGGGGCTTACCCTGGCTGACGAATACCCATTGTATTGAAATGGAAATAAAGTATTATTATATATATATTTGTGTACCCTGTTTGCATTCTCTTCTTTTATTTGCACAGAATCCTGGTTTAACTTATGTATTTTGTAAGCTCTTATTAATATTTAGCTTGTATACCAAATCCTCATTATATTATTCTGTTGGATATTGAATTTTGCTGGTACAAAAATAAGCCACACCTGTTAACATATTAAAGGCATTCTATTAAACTTTAATTTTAAGTTTTTAGTTTATGTTTATTGTTTATTTTTTTATTTGCTGCCTCTCGTTTTAAATGAGAAGACTAGAGGACTTACTTTAAGTAGCCAGATTCTTATCTCTAATGTCCCAAAAAATTTGTATAACCTTGTGGCAAGCATTTTTAAAATAGTTTTTTTTAACTCTTGCTTTTTTGTGATCAATTAAACACTCATGTAATGAAATTCTACAAGCCATCTGTAATGTATTAGTGTTTGCTACTTGATCAACCACTATCAGCCTTTGCCTGGTTTTTGTACAGTGTGGGCTTTTGCTAAAACAATTTGCAATTTCTTGTGCATTTGCAGATAGTGCATGCTTGATATCTTGGTTGTGTGCATGCATAGGCCAGTGCTCGTGCCCAGATTTGATATTGGGAATCACTGTATTTGTTAGGGCCACGTAGACTCTCTTTGACTGAGGGTCTCCTCTATGGGTCTCTGATTGTAGAATAGGATGGTAGAGGGAGATTGGTGTCTAGTGGATGGGATTTGTGAGAGGAGGGTAAAAGTAGGCACCCCTTCAAAAGCCAAACCAGAGCAGGAAGTAGAGGCTAGATGTGCACCTGGCACTCTCCAAATGTCCGGTGGCCTGATGTGAAGTTGTCCTAGACCACTGTGGGTACAACTGTGCCCCATTTCTCTGCAGAGACACAGGGGACGAAATAAAGGAGAGCTACAATATTTTCAAGAAAGTTGAACTTTTTATAGGGGATGGAGAGAGGAATTCAATCTCTTCTGTTTTTTCCAGATTGATGCAAGGTCGTCTTAGTGTTGTAATATGAAACTGAGCTTACCTGAAGTCCATTCATTTGAAATTTTTTACAGATATTTGAAAGTAATTGGTTTCATAAACCTGTTTTTTTTGTGTTTATGTTTGAAGTATAAGAAAAGCCCCAATACCCTCCTTAGAAGTAGGACTGAATAGAAAGTATAACTTTTTAATTTTTTTTCGAAGTTAAATGATTTCTGCCATTCCGGTACTGTGGATAATTAATGCTGCTATTATTGTATCTATTTAGTATTATTTAATGATGTTTTATAAATTTATAGTATAACTGAGATTTATAATCATAATATGTCTGATTTATTGGTTGTTGTTGCTGTATTCCATCTCAGTCATTAATTCTATTGACACTGTTATTAATGTCATGGATTTAGTATCATATAATTTTTGTTAAGATTTCTCGATTGACAAGGTCTCTTATATTAGTTCTCCAATATTTTAGCAGAAAATATTTTCCTTAGTAAGGCTGTGGGGAAATTTTTGTACACCTAGTTCTTGAAATAACGCGAAGATAGGTTCTCAGAAGTGACGTGTAATGTGAAAATCGCGTAATGTAACGAGTCATTTTCCATAAGAAACAATGATAATGGGCATAGATACATTTCACAAGCTTACATAGACACACTATGGCAAATATATAAGATAAGTAAAACATTTTATAAGTACATAACAAAGCAGAAAGACCTGTAGTTATTTATATTAACATGCAAATAGTGTACAGTATAAAAGATATGCAAATTTACTGTACAATATACAAAATTTGCACTCCATTATGCGGTGGGCAACAGGCATACACTGGGACGTGCATGGTGGTGGTGAGCACATAACTTAAGCGGTAGAAGAGGAGGAAGATGCGGGAGAACGAACCTCTATCTGTAAATGTTTTTGCTCTTGCACGCTTTTTCCCTGACGATATCATATGGCAAGTTTGTTTGCTGTTTGTTCTTAATGCTTTTTTTCCATTCTCTCCATAATATCCGATCGCATTAAGCTGTAGAAGAGGAGGAGGATGCGGGAGAACGAACCTCTATCTGCAAACATTTTACCGCCTCCGTATCAGCTGATGCACTCTCGCACACTATTTCCCTGACGATATTGTATGGCAAGTTTGTTTGCTGTTTGTTCTTAATGCTTTTTTTTTCATTCTTTATAATATATGATCGCATTAAGCAGTAGAAGAGGAGGAGGATACGGGAGAACGAACCTTTGTCTGCAAACGTTTTGCCGCCTCCGTATCAGCTGATGCACTCTCGCACGCTATTTCCCTGACGATATTATATGGTAAGTTTGTTTGCTGTTTGTTCTTAATGCTCATCCACGCACTTAGCATTTTTTCCATTCTCTCCATAATATTCAATCGCATTAAGTGGTAGAAGAGGAGGAGGATGTGGGAGAACGAACCTCTGTCTGCAAACGTTTTGCCGCCTCCTTATCAGCTGATGCGCTCACGCACGCTTTTTCCCTGACGATATACAAACCTTAACACAAATACAGTTAGAACAAGCAATATATCCATGCAGTATGCTGGGTAAAGAGACACTAAAGCGCATGGCGGAAAAGTGCCTCCGAGGCGGTCGATTATTTAGTAAAATGAAAATTTTTATTCGAATTTTTTGGGCAGGCATAATTCGTGTATTTTGCATTTTTTACTAATGTAAAAAGCGAACTGAGTGTATATTTATTTGCCTGCCTCATGGAAGGAACAAAAACCAGTATAAGAGACAATGATTGACACCTCCAGGAAGCTGCGACCAAGGATCAAATCCTGGGAAATAATCAGAAAAGCTGGTAAAGTAAATACCATATAGTCTGGACATTCCCCTCCATAGAGAGAGACCAGCTATTAGTTAAGCTTTTGACCAAGTGTAAAATTGATTGGTGTAGGGACACCCCTAAAGAACGTCTCCTCTTACGTCTGGAGGCTGGGTTGAGGTATGAAAGGGTTTTTGTTGAGTGTTAGTTTCAGTCAGAGAGAGTAGTGATTGCTAGTCAAGTCTATAGAGAGGCTAGGTCAAGTTCTAAGTCATTTCTAGGCACATTCATCAGTCAGCCATCATGGCTGCTTTAGGCCTAGACTGCATGAATATGTCGCTTAGGTAGAAACCCATATCTTCGGAGGCTCTTGGGGTGAGCAGCTGTTTGTAAGAATACTTCAGTATACATGTAACATCCGTTCTCTCAAGACCCATATTATATTCATCCACCTTTCTAATCCTGATGATGAAATATAAGACATATATATAACATATTATTTTCGTTGTGACCAGAAAATCTGTAAATATTCCTGGTTCCATTTGCATTCGTAAAGCCAGGTCACTGTAAGGAGGTAGTGTAGAGGGTAGGGTGAAGGTACTTTACTCTCAATTAAAAACATGTTGCAGATTAAATGGTTGGCTAGATGCAATTTCTAAGATGGTCAGAATTTCAAAAAGGATATCGTTAGTTATATTTCTCAATTTTAGATTAAGAGCAATTAACTAATTAATCCTTTCTTTAAACTGTTGTTAACACCTTCTTGGTCAACCATTAGTGTTATGGCAGGTTTGTCTTGTTGATTGTGGATGCCTCATACAGTATTAAAGTTTATAGGTATTAGCCTTATGGGATGGCCTTCTTCGTATATGCATATGAGTTTTATCAATGTTTCTGTCAATTTTCTGGCATTTTTAGGTAGGCTTCTTACTGTCAGCGGGATACCTGTTGCTTATTTTGTGTCATTAGAAGTGACTCCAGTCACAAAGGCAAGGTAAATCAGGCTCTTAGAAAAATGTTTTTGAAGAACCAGGAAGTCACTTGCGAATGCATCAGAGATTATGTATGAACTGAGTGATCAGTTGAGTAAGGAGAATTCTGTCACCACCCTCTTCTATTACACACTTTTACAATTTTGCAGTTTGTTTGCCAAATTTAATCTACTCTTTTTCGTTCTTATTAGTGGAAGTAAAACTAAATTGTAAATTGATATGCCTTAACAAGGGCCTTTCTTTGTAATTCTAAGTATATAAGATTATAGGAGATATATAACTTCATTTGTTTCATATGTTTTAATAATTGTATTTCGTTAGAGCGTTTGTTGACGGTGATATTTCATGCTGACATTTTAGTTTCTTAATTTTCTGACACAAGCCTTTGCCAGTAAATTAAGACTTTGATGTCAACCTCCCAAATTTTGGGTTGCTCTGAAATATATATATCTAAACATTAAGTATTTACAAACAGAATTTGTAACTAGTTTATTTTTTTTGTTGGGTTGTGCTGAAATTTATATTAAGAGATTTAATATTTACAAGCAAAATTTGTAGCTTGTAATATTTTCATATTTATCAATATCTAATAGATTATTTTCTATGCAGGTGATGATAATAGCATACTTGAGGATGAAAGTTGCCATTATGATGGTGACTGTGAAGGTGATGATGACATCACAAATGAAATTCATTTAGAAGTGGAGAACAAAGAGCAGGATACAAATGATGGTGGTGTTCATGATGATGAAGGGTGGATAACTCCCTCCAATATTAAATATCACAGACTTAGAAATAATGAAAACATTCCTGCCAGTCAGTGTAGAGATGGAAGTGTACTCGTGGCATGTATTACTGCTGATTTTGCCATGCAGGTAAGGTTTTCTGCTGTTCTTATGTTTTGTATATGAAATGCCATGAATTATGTGGAAGAATAACCATCCAAGTTCTGTTTATTTGTGAATATTATGCAAATTTCAAATTGAGATATGTTTATTACTGAATTGCCTCTTGCATTCTGTGTAGGATAGTTTCCTCATGGCTGTGTGACTCAAAATAATTCGAGTAGCCCTATTGGCATGAACTTGATACATATATCATCAGTTGCAGCTAAATGGATATAACTGATCAGAGTAATATGGTAGTAGAGCTTCATCATATAATTCCTATCACTAGCTCTTGTAACATGTAGATGTGTCAAAAAAAGATGTTTTGGGAAGGTAGCATTGCCTACGATAATTAGGTATTGCATGTAACTTTTAACATCTTGATAATTCTGTTAAAGCAGTCTTTTCTTACCAAGTGTTTTCAATATCCCCAAACCCCTCTCTTATTTTATATATACTAACCTTTTCCTTGCTTTTATTTATTAATGGCATGCTATCAATTCATGTATAGATTCATTCTCTGCATTCAAACCTTCTCTCGAGTTCATTTTCCTCTTTGCCAAAATTAGTCACTTAATTACTATACTGCTTCCCAATACTTTTCCCTCTTCTTTATACTCTTACTGCTACTTGGTCTATAGACTCCTTTTAAATATTACTCCGCCTTGTATACTTTCAGCATCATTCACAGCATCACTCCTTTGATTTCTTTCATCTCCTTCACATATATTTACGTCTCATCAATACAGTAGTGCTACGTTCTGATCATATGTCAGGTATCCTTGATGCTCCCATGTTTTTCACACACTAACCTTCTCTCTTACATTATTCTTACTCTTCCACGATAATCCATTCACTATTCAAGCAGTTTTTCATTCATACATCAATGCTTATCCTCATCATAGAATTATACAGGTGTACGCAACTGTAAAGCGATGTGATGTTCCTAGGTCACTTAGTCCTCATTTTGCATTGATTATTGTGTACATAAACCAAACTCCCTCTTTGTCACCTTCACATCATGCTGATATATATATATATATATATATATATATATATATATATATATATATATATATATATATATATATATATATATATATATATATATATATATATATATATATATATAAAACAACAAATTTGGCATTATGTCAGGTCATCACACACATACATATACAATGACACAGTTGCCTCTCTATATTCGTAAAGTTATTTGTTTTCAACATCTTACCATGTTTATTAAATAATTTATACTGTACTTTATGTACAGAATTGATGTGTTCAACCTAAATTATCCATTTAGAATATAAGCACTTTACTTAACTATTTTAGTGTGGACATATTTTTATTATTAAGTACACTATATGAGTGATAGAAATAATCAAGTGAATGTTTTCCAGAACACGTTACGACATATTGGTTTGTCTGTAATGGGTGTGGATGGTAAACTTATATGGCAGATCAGAACATTCATTCTCAGGTGTTATGCCTGTTTTAAAACCACTTCAGATATGGCAAAGGTAATTTACACATTTAACATATTTATTACTCATTGACTACCATTATCAGTATATAAAATTTCACTTAAAATCACTCCTTGGTCCAGAGGAGCATATTTAAATTATGAAATTAAGAATAATTTATAAGAACTGCCCGACATATAGTGGTAAGGTAGATCTTACAAGCAGAATAGTGTCTTATTGTATCCATGTACTAAAATGTACTGGAGATTTCATTTAAAGGGATATTATTAGTATTTTTGAACTCATATGAATTTATGCCTTGCCAAGAAATTAAAGTTTTAGAAAATATTATATTGTTGCCATTAATATACCAGTTCTCACTCTAATCTGAAATTGATACATTAGAGGACATTAGTGATAAATTAAGTTTTATATTATGGAATAGTGGCAGGAAAAAGCATCATGAATTATATAAACTCACACTCTCTCTCTTATTTTTCTGAAATGTGGTCATCTTCCTGGTATCAGCTAGAGATGACTGTTATATATAGATATTATAAAAATATCAGGAGATTGCATGATTTAAAATTTTCTTTAATATGAATTTTCTTTTAAACCTATTCCAGCTGTTTTGTCCCAACTGTGGAAACAAAACCCTCAAAAGAGTATCAGTAACTGTAAATCCAGATGGTACGCAAAAAATCTGGATCAATTACAAGAAGCCTATCAATACCAGAGGGATGATTGTAAGTAATGGCATTGTAATTTGATGCTGTAAGTTTCCAAGTTTCAGAGATAAAGTGATTCAAATTTCTGAGTTGACAGGGTTTAAAAGACTGCACTCCATTATGTACATTTTGATAAATTCTTTTTTAAATGAGTTCAAGCCAGTTTGCATTCTTATAGTTTTTTATTGCAATAAAAGCTGAGAGAGGAAGTATACAAAGAATGTTCTATAGAGGGGGCATTAATTACTTAAGTCATACAGGGCATCCAGCCTTAATTCCCCAGCTTCTATAGATGTGTCCACCCCTATTTGTATGGGGACTATTAGTGACATAAATGGGCAAAATATAGTCATGTCAGTAAATAGCTGCTTGAATTTTACCTCTTCACAGTTTTCGCTACCCAAGCCCAGGGGAGGTCAGCATGCCCGAAACCCAATATTGGTTGCCGATCAGAAGGAAGTCAGACTCTTTTCAAGTAAAATGAGTAAAAAGAAAGTCAATCCTTTACATGAGGATTATGATCCTGGTAAGCATTTCTCAACTAACATTTAGGGCATGTATTATGAATGGCACATAAATTTTGGCACTGCTTGTTTAACCCTTTACCTCTACCCAGTACAGGAGGTCCCAGATTTTCGACAGACTTCTGTTCTTGACAGCTGTCGTAACCCGGATTTAATCGTAAGTTTGAACACACTTAAATTCGAACCTAGGTCCCCCACCAATGCTAAAAAAGAAATACAGTACTCTAAAACATAGAAAAATAATCGAAGTTCTTAATATTACACACAAAAATAGTAAAAGTACACCATACAGTATTGCTTACCTTTACTTGTGTAATCTTAGATATAAAAATAGTAAACTTACACTATACAGTATTGTTTACCTTTACTCGTTTGGTTGGCTTGCACACTGGATGGGACATTGCAAGGGAGAGAGTAACAGACAGGGCTATAAGCAGGAGGAAGCTGGAGAGGCAGTTGCTAAGGAGACTGGGGCAGGTGAGTCTGGAGAGGCAACAGAACCTGCAGCAGATGCTGGAGATACTGAGGCAGTTAGAGTCTATAGAGGCACCTGAGGTAGAGAGTACAGGATATGTTGGGGGCTTTACCTCCACAAAGAAGTGGTTGAGGCGAGTCTGGGAGGAATCCCTCTTCTTCTCCTCATATATTTCCATGTAACACCTTAGGGAATTAGTGATCTCTGGCGACCTTGGTGTACCTGACAGTGTTGGGGTCCTGAGCCTTGAGCTTTCCCAGCCCTTCCTCTATCAGGACAAAAGATTTTACCAATTCCCTGGTTGTGAATCTCTTGGGCTCTTGGCTTGGTATTTCTTCCTTCACTTCAACTATCTGCTTCTCCAGTTGAATGAGGACCTCAGATAACTACTCTCCTTGAGATTCTACAGCTCTGTTACATCATCTGGCTCCACCTCCTACTTGAGCTTCTTACTCAGGGCAACTACGTTTTTGGTGACAGCTTCATTTGTCTCCTCAAAGCCATGGAAGTCATTCACAAACTGGGGACACAGTTTCCATATGCAATTCAAGTTCGTTTGCTTAACTTCCTCCCTCTCAAGAATCGGCATTGTTCTTGACAGCTTGAAAAGTATTGTAAGATTTCCAAAATGCCTCTAGAGTCAAGCTCTTGTCCTTTTCAGTTGCCATGAGAGCCATAGTGATTGTCCTTTGGAGGTAATAAGCCTTGATAGAGCAATGACACCCTGATCCATTGGCTGTAACAGGTCAGTGGTATTAGGTGGAAGATAAACTACCTTGATATTAGAATGAATGTCATCCAAATGGGCAGAGTGAACAGGGGCATTGTTTAGCAAAAGCAGTACCTTAAAGCAGTGTTTATCAAGCTTTTTTAAAGCAGGGCACACTTATAGAGTAATTAAAACTCTGAGGTGCACTTAATATATCAATAAGGTAAAATTATCCATAAAACTGCAAAATAGTAAAATTATAAAAAAGGTTCTTGAAATGAGCATGTACTTTTAAGACATTACAATATATTTTATCAAGTATGCTGGTGTGAGACCTGTGCTTGATGTGCTTTGGCAATTATTTCGATAAAGGCATTATATGTGATAAGTATACTCTCATTGCCTCATCAATATATCTAGTATTTGACCTATTTTTACATTTAATGTTGGTAAATGCATTCTAATTCACAGAGGTATGATGTGGAGAATTGCAATAAAATATTTAGTGCTTTACGAGCTATTGAAAGATTTTCTTTGATGGAAATCCAAAATTGATGAATGGTCATCTCTTTATGTTCAGTTTTTAAGATGTCCCTCGTGGCACATAGGTCAAAGGATTATCGCCGATTCCTGTACTCAATTACATTATAGCAGACACATCCACATTAAATACTTGTCAGGCACGGAAACCCCCTCCTTAATTATTTCTTCTAACACACTGGGAAACTTTTTTGCTGCTTTCTCATCACCACTAGCTTCACCTTGCACCCTTAGGTTATGCAAATTAGTACAACTCTTACAATGATTAAACCAACCCCTAATGGCCACAAACTCTTCACTTTTACTCCCTTCCTCCTTTTCACAGCATCGAATAATCTTTTAGCCTTTTCCTGTAGCATCATGAGGCTCACTGGGATAGGCTGTCGATGCTGGTCATCAAGCCAAAACACTATCAATCTCTCCATCTCGATCACTAAGGCCACTACGCTGCTTAGTAATCACAGTGGACATCATAGGAGCAGAATCTTTTACATACGTAAGGATGTGATCTTTATCTTTAATGATAATAGCCACGGTCGAACGGCCTACCCCAGTGAGTGGCCAATGTTCGTAGCATTTTCTTCCTTTTCTGAGCGTTTTACTATTTCAACTTTAATTTCCATGGTGATGGCATTCCTTTTCATTGCACTTTATACAGTATGTTGTTACTTTTGGAATGATATATTAAATAGTGCACTGTGCCATGTAATGATTTGTGACCAAGAATGTAGACTACAACACTTAATTTTTTTCTCTCTCTCTTTCTCTTTCAGATGCAATGCCATTTGCCATTCGTGATGTGTACTCTCGTGCATCACAGTTGGGCTACATAGGAGGAAAGTGTCATAATCATTATTACTGGGAGAGGAAAAATCCTAATGTTCATGTAAAAAAATATAAAAAGAAAAAATAAATTACTTAGTTATTGGATTAGGAGCAGAATATTATATTTTGTTGGAAATTTTTTGGTATCTGTTTACATTTAGAAACTCAGAATTTATGTTATCGTTTTGTTTTAAGCAGTGATGGAGATATTTTTAGAAGGATAATGGATAATCACTTTAAGTTTGATCCCATTATTTCCATTTTCATTTGAAATCATTGTGAATTTTTATGACCCCTCTTATGGAAAACATTTTTTAACTACAAATTACATTGGGTTCTTAACACTATTCTCAATAATCTGAGTCTTCTTGTTCCAATGTGTGCAGGACATGAAACTTGGTCAGCTCATAGCTCCTGCATGAAATGTTCAGTGGAAAGTAATGTAATGAGTTAGGAAACACTACTGAGTACACTATGGACAAGAAACCCATGAAAAACTACAATAAAAACTGCTTTATGATAGAACATATTTCATATTGGCAGAAGCAATCTTATATGTTAACTGCAAATCATTTCAGCCTCCAACCATTTGTAATGATAAGGAAAAGTCACAGATTCCTTGGACCTAGGGCACTAAACTCCAGATTCGTGGGTAAGAAGTCGCCGTGGTGCGTCCAGGTCTGGGACACTACCACTTTGTGTTCTTATGCAACATTTACGCTTTGTGCTAGATCCAGATTTTATTAATATACCAGAGATGGTCAAGCACTTTTATTCTCTGTCATTGTTCTTATGGAAATCAGTGCTTTATCTGCAATGCCTTGCTCTCCCTAGGAATGAGTGACATTTCCATTTCGTTACAGTTGGGTAGTGATTCAAATTATTTTCGGATAATATATATGACAGCTCCTGCTGTAGTGAAATTTGTTTTACTGCCAGGCAGAAATTTTGATTTGTAGTGCATCACAGGTTTCTTATCCATGGTTTAAGTGTTTAGGTGAGACCTTTGAGTTGACCAAGCTTCGCATCCTATTTAAGGAACTCTTTTGTTTAATATTACTTCTTAAAGGAAACTCATCTGAAAGTCTTTATTCTGCAGATGTGATTATCCCCTTCTTACTGAACTAACATGAACTGCCTGATTTAATATAATAATAGTACTGAATAATCAGATAGCCTTTTATTTTCATCATAATTAAATTTGAATAAAGTAAAGTTGTCTCGATATTAGAAGAAATATGGAAAAGAGAGAAAATTATTCAGTGTATTAAATCATTAAGAGAGGATTCATCACAAAGTGTATTGTTTTTTCTCCTAAAAATAAAATCTAAAAGTCCCTGAAAATATATTTAATTACTGCATTTCAGAGGAATGACACATGGGTTATTTTTTTGAAGGAATGTATTGTTATCTGTAAATGATAAACATATTTCAAATACAAACGAGTCAGCTGAATTTGAAAGATTTCCTACAGTGAATGGTTACACCTGCAACTCTCATCAACAGCCTCAAGCACTCGTATACCTGTGGCCCAAACAATATAAGTAATGTAATCATTAAATACTTAGAACTGCAAGGCATATAAGCACTCACTAACATAGCAAACTACAGCTATTTGCACAACACAATATCCAACATCTGAAAGCATGGTGTCATTATCACAATGCTCGAACCCCCCCAAAAAAACTTACGCTATCCCATCATGCTGCTCTGCACGTCCTCCAAATTTAATCTGCAACAAATCAAATTTTACATTCCCTTAGCCCCGTTTCAACATGATTTCAAACCATTACACTACACAGACACCCTTCTTACAAACCTGACACTAAAATTTCCCATGGTATCAATTCAGCAAGGTCAGCACATATGACACTTTGTGTTGCACTTTATATAAGTAAAGCCTTTGATGCTGTCTCCCATCACAACTTTACAAATGACATTTTCAACAAAAATATGCACAGCAATACAAAAAGCTTATTGGCTAACTACCTCAAAGGCAGTTGTGCACACCCATCATATGGCAGTCAGTCATTTAACATCAAATCCGTTAAAAGCGTTGTCCCTCAAAGATCCGTTTCGTCACCTACACCCTTTAGTCAATACATAAATGATCTTACAATACCAAGGTCACCTCAAGCACATTAACTTCCTACACAGAAAACATAAAACACAAACAGCCACTGACCAACTCCAGCCCTACCTCAATACATTACACGACTGGTTCATCACAAAGAAAAGTAATCCCAGCCAAATCCACAATTACTTTCCCCAAAAATCGGATAACAGAACATTGCCACTTCCCACACCTCACCATAAACATTCTATCAAAAAATGAAAATACAAATCAACAATTGCTTTCCCTTCAACCTTGACAACAGAACATTGTCAAATCCCACACGTTACCATAATCAACATTTATCCCACACCTCACCATAAACAACATTCTCTCAAAAACATATATATATATACTCAAGTATACATTAAAACACAATCAGCCACAGATGACTCCAGCCCTACCTCAACATACTACACGACTGGTTCAGCACAAAGAAGAGTAATCCCAGCCAAATTCACAATAACTTTCTTCACAAACTGGGCAACAGAACATTGTCACATCCCACACCTCACCATAAACAGCATTCTCTTAAAAAAACATACATCCACAATTACTTTCCCCACAAACTGGACAACAAAACATTCCCACATCCCACCCCTCATCATAAACAACATTCTCTTTAAAAAAAAAAAAAAACCTACTATTCCACAATTACTTTTTCCACAAGCTGGATAACAGAATATTGCCACATCCCACACCTCACCATAAATATTTAAAAAAAAAGCCACAGATTCAAGCAACTTATGTCAGCCAAAGCTTGAATATGCAGTCCCCTTTTGGAATAGGAACTTGAAAAGGCATATAAATAAGCTGGAAAAGTTCAAAGACATGTCACAAATTTGGTACCAGAAATACACTCTCTCAGTTATGAGGAGGCTGAAAGAAATAGACTTACCAGCACTCAAAAAATGAGGGGGGGGATATGGTGACGCATTTTAAATTCCTTCATGATTTGACGGAGTGGATAGGGATCAATAGTTTGATGAGGCTAACTCGAGAACTAGACGTCATAGTTTGAAGCTTCATAAGAATATATCTTTGCAGGATGTAAGGAAGTACTTTTTTAGTGTAAGAATAGTTGATGATTGGAATTCTCTAAGCAAAAACAAACAAACATTTCCATTTTTGTACAATGATTATTCTTCTAAAAATAAAAGTAACTTATATGTAGACATGTAATTGAACTAATAAGTAAGAGGGTAATACATACAGTTAATTTAAATGTAGCTTTCATAGAAAATAATAATGATGTAATAAAAATGTTGACAATAATGTTAATAATAAAGTAGTAATAATAACACTCAATACAGTATTGTTATTATCGGCATCATCACCATATTTGTTTTCCTTACAATGAGAATAATTAGTTCTTAACTTAGAGAACAGAGAAGTCGATATCACCTTATACAGAGAGGTTAGTGTTAAGGGAAATTGCATTAAATCATTAAGTATAGTTTATGTGTGAGCAGCAACTCTGTCCAAAAGAAAACTATATAGTTTGCCTTTGAAAGCTGTGAAGGAGGATGCATTTTTAAGTGGCTCTGGAATATTGTTCCAGAGTGTTGACCCTTTAAAAGTGATCATCTTTGAACCTGCTTCTGTATTTGTTCTCTGAATAAAGAGCTCACTGCTCTGTCTTGTGTTGGTTCTCCTTATATCCCTAACTGTTTTTAAATCAAATAGCCAGCTAGGATACTGATTGTCCAAAAATTTGTATACAAAAACATAAATAGCATAAGCGACCTTGTTTTCTGCCCGCAGCCACCCAAGTTTATTGAGAGCTGGTGTGATGTGGTCATATTTTCTTATTCCTCCCAGGGCAACTCGAGCTGCAAAATTAATAAGCTTCTGTATTCTGTTTATCCGAGTCTTAGTGGTAGCTCCCCAAACAGTTGTGCAGTAATTAATGTGACTTAGGGCTAGAGATTCAACAACAGTTTTTCGAGTGGTAGTCTCAAAATTGTCTTTTATACGTGATAAGTACATCCATGTTCCTGTAACTTTTTTTTTTTTTTTTTTTTTTAAGTGTGACACTGGGACAGGCAGAAACTGCCCTCATCAATAAAGGCCCAGGCATGAGAAAATACCAAGACAAAGGAAAAGAAAAAGGTTAAGGGCAAGGCAGAGATGAGGTAATGTCACACAAAGGAAAACGACAGACAGAAAAAACAGTCAAAGTACAGTGGACCCAGAGATATGGAGGACTAGGCTCTGAGATGATGATAGATCTGCTTTTTTGAAGGATGAAAGGTCATAAGAATTAGGAAAGACAGAAGGAGGAAAAGAGTTCCACAGTCTGGAGGTAGATGAGAAGCAGTGGCTGCGCAGACCAATCCGGACCTACAAATCTCCACACAGTACTTTTGAGATGAGGCTGCTTGGCGAGTGTTACGCGGCCTCGGCAGTGGAGGAGGGATGCAAACAACATGTAGTTATCAAAGTGAATTCCTAGGTTTTTGACTGTTTTGCTAGGTGTAATAATATTGTTGCAAAAATTAATTGTTGTGTTTTCTGGAATTTGTGCTATATGGAACCTTGAACCAATAAACATGCATTGTGATTTACTTTTGTTAATTAACAGCGCAATTTCTTGAAAATAGGTTTTTATTTTTGACAGAGTGTTTTCTGCTCTTAAGGTTAGCTCTTGGAGATTATTAATCACCACTAAGGAGTAGTTGAGTGTCATCTGCATATTGTACGACTAGACAGTCAGAAACGAAAGATAGATCATTTACGTAAATGGAGAAGAGGATAGGACCAAGTACTGATCCCTGTAGAACACCAAATGATAAATTTTTTGGCATAGAGATAATGTTAAGACGTATAGACTGTTTGCAATTAGATAGATACTCTCTAAATCAGCTTGAATCAATATTTAGGTTAGTACATTTACGTAAAAGAATTTCATGGTTTACAAAGTCGAAGGCTTTTGACAAGTCAAATAATATAAGCAGAGATATTTTTTCATATCTATATTATTATAGATACTATTCGTAACTTTGAGCAGTGCAGTTTCGG
Organism: Halocaridina rubra; assembly: GCA_037179515.1. Taxonomy (NCBI): domain Eukaryota; kingdom Metazoa; phylum Arthropoda; class Malacostraca; order Decapoda; family Atyidae; genus Halocaridina; species Halocaridina rubra. Next base: position 49,571 of record JAXCGZ010011788.1, read on the forward strand.
TCTGAAACCATGTTGGTTAATAGATAATAGTCTATTTGACTCTAAATATGACATAAGTTGGCATGCAACAATTTTTTCTAATATTTTAGAGAATATGGGACAATAGTGTCACTTCTTCTCTGTCCCCCTTTTTATGCAGAGATATTATGTGTGATTTTTTCCAATAGTCAGGAAACTTTTTAGTAACAATTGAGGTGTTCATAATAGTTAGAATAAAAGATACAATCATGGGTAGAGCATCTTTGATGAACTGAAATGGTATACCATCTGAACCATAAGAGCCAGAGTTTCTTAGGCTTTTTATGGTAAGAATTAGGGTAGCACAATCGATAGGATTTATCTTGAAGTACTCTCTTGTGTTTACATTGGAAGAATTGTCCTTTAAGCATTTACTCATATTCACCGAGTTGATGTTTTCTTGTGTTTTCTCATATGTATTTTTGCCAATGTTAGCAAAATAGTTAAAGTTTTCCACTTTGTCTTTCAACTCTGTAACATTTTCATAACTTTCTGAGGTAGTCTTTTCATTTGGTATCATGCTTCTTATCACTTTCCATGTTGCTGCTGTATCATGTCTAGTCATTAAATTGGTTTTTATAAGTTTTTTTTTACTTACATTGATGAGGGATCTGACACGTTTCTTTTCTGTTTTATAACGTTCTCGGAGAGTCGTATCTATTAAATTTTTAGCTTTTTTTTTTTTTTATTTGATTTCTGATTTGTATTGCCTCTTTGATGTTATTAGTTAGCCAGGGGGCTGAGGGGCAGGTTATTTTTTTTGTTACAATGGGTGCACAACTATGAAAGCATTCACGGAAGACTTTTGTTAGAATCTCAACCTGCAAATCGACGTTATCTGTCTTTTTAATTCTATTAAGTGCATTTGTGTTGTTGATTAATGTTTCACAAAATATATTGGGAGTAATTTTTTGACACGGGAATGTCTTAGAAAGAGGCTTCCTTTTGGGCTTGTTTATGTTTAGCATAGCAATGTTCAGCTCGTGGTCTGCAATTGGGCAGGGAACTACGTCCTAATAGGGTATACTTTCCACTTTATTTGTAATCAGATCTATTAGAGTCCTAGAAATAGGGGCTATGCGGGTCAGTTTTGTCACTATTTGTGTTAACTTCACAGTGTTGATCACCCTTTTCATTTTGTTATCTGCTGAGAGCAAGTCATCATTACAGTCACCAAGTATGTATATGGGTTTATGACAGGCACAGATATTTCTGAATGTTTCTAGCAGATGACTGAATGAACTGGTAGGTGCTTTAGGGTGACGGTAAACACACCCTACAATGAAAGATGGAAGTTTCTGATACTGCACAGTGATCCATAAATATTCGAGCTCTTCAGTTTTTTCTAGACCTGTGGTTATTTCTAATGCACTAAGATAATTTCTAACATAAATACAGACCCCACCCCCTTGGCCATGGTCATTGCGAAATATTTTAAACTCTGGGATATTCACATATTTATTTTCAGTTGTAGGAGGAAGCCAAGTTTCACTTACACAAAAGGATGTCTATGTTGTAGTCTTTTGTTAGCATTATTATTTCCTCAAAATGAACGAGAAGGGACTGAGCGTTCACATGTACTAACGTTACATTTTTACCATGTGTCAGCAGGGTGGTATTCAGTCTTAGTTGTAGTTTGTTCTTGGAAATGTCCATGATGTGTTTCGACTGTGTGATTCTGCTGGGAATTCATCATTATAGTGTGTTCTGGGGTTAGCCCATGGATCCTGGTGTGTGTACCTGCCGTTGGATGGGTAACGCTAATTTGAGTACATGCCATGGTATGATCGGGCCTTCCCAGTTTGTATACCTAGGTGAGAGTGTCTAGGGTTGTAAGAGCCATCTCTCCAGGAGAAGTCTCTTGTGCGTGGACGTTGATAAGAGAGGTTTGTATTGTGTCTCTTTCTGTAGTCTCGTGGATAGGGGATCGTTTCATAAGCTCTTTGCTGTTTATATTGGTATAACTGTAGTTTGGGATATTTTGTAGATAACCCAGGTTGTGTCCATTGTTTGCCCCTGCAAAATGGCTGGACAATTATGCCTGTAGGCCATTGATTCAGTTTGTAAGCTACATATTCAAATCCTTTCGATATTGTTATTGCGAAGGAGACCCAATTTGCTTTGCGAGAAAGCTCCTTAATAAAGACTTCTTCAGAGGGAATGCCTTGATTTGTCAATATATTACGTATCTCTCTCTCAAAGGGGTTGCCAGGAATACGAATATATATATTTGAGCTGTAACCCTTGCACTTGCATTATTGGGTAACTGTGGCTGTGGGGGAGATGACTTCGATGGAATGTTAAGATTAGAGACTGCTTCTATTTTGTCTTTTCTGTTTTCTTCATTGTTTTGCAGCCTATTGCTGAGTTGGTTATTTGTGCTGGAAGGTATAATTTGGTTGTTCTGGTTAGTGATAGTTGCTGTGTTGTTAGGAGTAGTGGAGATGGGCTCTATATCTTCTTCGATGATTTGCAACCCTATATCAGGTTGGTTATTTGTGCTGGGAAAAATCTTGTTCTGGTTAGTGCCTGTTGTTGTGTTAGGAGTAGTGGGGAAGGGCGCTGTCGTTTCTTCACTATTTTGTAACCTGTTACTGAGTTGGTTATTTATACCAGATGGTGTATTCAGGTTGTCTTGTTGACTATCACTTTTATCTGGATCTACCTCTTCTCTACTACCACTGTCACATTCGTCTTTCAATACACTGAAGGAATTGTGAGTAGAGACAGAAAACCTAGTTTGCAAAACCTGAGGGTTATTGATAGGTGACAGCACTGAATTGAGGGGTGGAGATGTTTCTAATAGCAGTTTCAACCTAAAATTATCTCTTTTAAGTAGTACAATGTCTGACTCTAGCAAACCCACCTTGTGTTGTAAAGCTTTCACCTCTTCAGCATCTGCTTCCAAAATTCTCACCTTATCTGCAAGACTTTCTATCATTCGATGTAGGTCGTGTGTTTTTTCAGACTATGGATTGTACAACCGAAGTTTGAGATTGAAAGAGTTTGTCAAGTTCACCATTCATTGAGATACTCAGGACACTTGCGATAAAAGTGATTATATTTGTAATTATATCTTTTTTTGCTAGCTTTTTTATGATGCGTTTACCACTGTGTTGTAGAAAGAGTTCCACTACCTTTGAAAGCAATAGTTGACTTGTTTTGTACAGAGTGTCCTTTTTTGTTTTTTCCAATTCCCTTCTGATGACCTCACATGAATATACGAACATTCTGTCCAGAGATGATATAAATACTTCTGGAAAATTATCAGTATTTACACACGGAAGGTCATAAAGGTCAACTTTTTCCGATAAGGATACATATGATAAGCATCATTGAGTACAAAAATGGAACCGACCAGGAGACAGGAAATTACGAGAATATGGCTCTCTCCCATAATCACAATTAGGTAATTACAAAAACACACACACAAGGCCATTACAATTTCCTTTGCAGATGCAGTAAAGCAAAATGGCTGTAAAAGAGGCAGTGAGGGAGGTGGCACTTGAAAATTTAAATATTGATGACTACAAATAAACAGTAATAGAAAAAATGAAAGATGTGATTGAAAGGACTAATCCACTGATTAACTGGCACTTGATAAAGAGAAGTCAGTGGTAATCTTAGGCATAAGTGAATTCCGGGAGTCAACATGGCAGGGGAGTCTTGAACATAATAAAGCTAGGTTTTAAACCTAAGAAAACTTGGAGTAGTATGTGGTCCAGAGAATATTGTAACCATTCACCAAATAGCTAAATATTCTAGGGAGGGAAAGGAGAGAATACTGAAAGTAACCTTTGAGAGAGGGAACACATGTAGAGAAGCATTGATGAGGGCAAAACACCTAAAAGACCTTCAAGAATTCAGAACGGTGTCATTAGACCATATAGAACACAGGAAGATCTAGAAAGGCTCAAAAACTTGTTGCAAGAAGCTAGAATTGTAATGAGGGAAGAGGAGAAATCCTTTTTTTGTTTCAGAGTTCTTTCAGCCAAAAGGGAGATAAAGATAATGCTAGAAGATTGGAGGAAGCAGCCTCATTAAGCTTGCTGGTAAGGCAATAGAATTGAAGGATAGGATTCACAAAAGTAAGGCAGATATAGTAGAGGTTACAGAGACTAAGTTAGGTGAGGACATAAATAGTGTCACAGTATTTCCTAAGGGCTTCTGAGTTATAATTGTTGAAAGATCTGAGAGGACTGGTGGAGGGATAGCATTGCTCTTATGCGAAAGATTGCAGGTTGAGAAAATGAACTTTGCTATAGAAGGTGAGTTCAGAGAATTTGTCGCTCGCATAAAAACCAGGTCGAAGAGGATTATAATAGCTGTTGTACATAACCAACCAAGGAAGCAAAACATTGGCTACAAGTTTACGAGGAAAGTCATATAGGTACTATCAAAGTCTCAAACTGTTGTTAATATTGCAATGGAAAGAAAGTGTAGGATTTGGATTATGGGAGATTTTCATCACAAAGAGATTGGACAATTCTTAACCTTCACAACGGGCAGCAAGGGCCAGGGGTGAGGATAATCCATCACTGCTTGATCTAGTATTCACAGATGTGTTGGATATTGAAAAAAATTGAGTATGAACCATCAATTGGAAATAGTGACCACTGTGTGCTATTGATGAAAAATATCATAGAAGTTCAGCCTGAAAGTAGAGGAACTGAGAATGTCACGAGGAGGAACTATTCGAATGGGGATTACATCAAAATTAATGAGCTTTTTGCAGTTATTAATTGGAGAACTTTAATTAACAACGAATCTGTACAAGAAATGTACGAATATTTTGCGAGGAATATGGGAATATAGTAAATTGTTGCATACCTTCCACCAAAATGGGAGTTATTCATGCAAAAGAGAAATGGTTCAATGATGAGTGGAAGAGAGCTAAGGAGAGGAAAGATAAATACTAGAAAAGGTATAGGAGGAGAAAAAAACATAAATGCCTGGTAGACTTATAAAAGAGTAAGAAACAATTAACTAAGTAAAAGAGGAGAGGCAGAGAAACTATGAAAGGGAAATCACCAGGAAGGATAAAGAAAATCCTAAACTTTTCCACAGCTTCATCAGAGGAAAACCCAAGGTCAAAGAACAGGTTTTAAAGTTAAAGAGTGAATGGAAGCATCGCTGAAATGGATGAAGAAATCTGCAAAGAGTTGACCAAGGAGTTTCGGTCAGCATTTACATCAGAATATACCCCACCCCCTCAGATTGCAGAGACAGGAGCTCAAGGGCCAGTGTTAGAGAACATCATCGTTTCAGCCACAGGTATGCAAAGCGCTGATGGAGTTAGATGCCCATGGAGCTACAGGCCCTTATGATATATCTCCTTACGTTCTTAAGAAATGCTCTAAAGTTAAAACTCTAAACCAATATCGGTGGCACTATGCATCATGCAATATTTGAAAAGTCGCTGGAATCTGGGGAGATTCCAAGATGCTGAAAACAAGCGAACAAAAGGGAAGGAGGGATAAAGCTCTAAAGTATAGGCCTGTTTCCTTGACCAACATAGTTTGCAAAGTTATGGAGAAACTACTAAGTAAGCACATCTCTCTTCACTTAGAATCCTTCAACTTTTTGTCAGTGAGACAACATGGCTTCAGAGAATGCAGATCAACAGTAACAAACTTATTAGAATTTTATAATGAGGTAAGTCAGATCTTACAGGAAAGAGAGGGTTGGACAGATTGCATATTCCTAGATTTTCAAAAGGCATTTGATACAGTCTCACACAGAAAACTTATTATGATGCTGCAAGAAATGTCATGGAATGGATTAATACTTACATGGAAGGGAACAGAGGGTTAGAGTAAGACACTAAATGTCTGAATGGAGAAGGGTTTGTGGTGGGGTTCCACAGGGCTCAGTTTTAGGGTCTATTTTGTTCCTTGTATACATAAAGGACCTACTAAAGTCTGTAAATTCAATCTTAAATATGTTTGCAGATGATGCAAAGATTGTGAAGAAAGTAAGAGACCTAAATAGTCTGCATGAGTGGTCAGAAGAGTGGCTAATTAAATTCAGTACTTCAAAATGTAAGGTAATGAGAATGGGTACAAGTGCAAGAAGGCCCAACCTCGGATACTCAATAGCAGAAGCAGAACTTCAGGAGATGGAGAATGAGAGAGATCTAGGAGTAAACATACTAGCAGATTTGTCTCCAGAAATGCATATAAATGGCATATTGGGGGCAGCATATGTATTCTTAGCAAATGTAAGGGTAGCCTTCAGACACATAGACAAGGAAATGTTCAGAAATATTTATGTAACTTATATGCAGCCAAAGCTTGAATATGCAGCCCCCTTTTGGAATCCACACTTGAAAAAACACATAAATATGCTGGAAAAAGTTCAAAGACATGCCATGAACCTGGTACCAGAAATACACAATCTCAGTTATGAGAAGAGGCTGAGGGAATTATACTTACCATCACTCGAAGCTAGAAAAGTGAGGGGGGATATGGTGACGGTTTTTAAATTCCTTTAAGGTTTTGACAAATTCGATGACTGACTCTAGAACTAGATGTCAAAGTTTGAAGCTTCGTAAGAAAACTTCTTTGCAGGATGTAAGGAAATATTTTTTTTAGTGTAAGAGTAGTTGATGATTGGAATTCACTAAGCGAGGAGGTAGTTAATGCTAAATCAATGCATAGTTTTAAGGACAAATATGATAAGTATCACTAAGTACAATATATAAATATAGGCTGCAATGCTATTACACCTACAGACCACTTACATCAAGAAACCAAAGTGCACAAAATCCAAGACCACTTTTGCACACACAACTTACTGCAACCTCGACAAACCAACTTAACTCAATACCCTTCATAGCAGAACACCCAAACAAACTAAGGAACATTAAAACACATTCCACATGATATATACAACCACTGCAAACCAGCCTCCAGAAGCATATCAAAACTAAATGAACTCACTGTTCCATTCCGTCACTAAGTAACAACACACAGCTGCATGCACAGTCTCCTAACATTAATCCTTCCCTGTGAAAGCTTAGTCTACCTGGCCAGCTTGCAATGTCGACACCACCCAGTTCTTCTGAGAGATCAGTACAGGCTGGATGACTCCGTCTGTGATGTCTGTCCAGGATGTAACACATCATCTCATACAATCAAACACATTATGAAGGACTGCACCACTCACAACCTTATACACTAATAACAAAATATACACTACCTGAGGGCTCTCTTGCTTCAGGAAAAAAAGCAACAACAACCACAATTTTCAACTTATTCATCTACTATGTAAACTATTTAGCTACACATATGTAAAAATAATACAAATTTAAACGATTATACTAAAATGTAAAAGCAAAACAATATTTGAAAGCCACTGAACATACAGTTGGCATAAGTTAATTGAGGCTAGAAATCTGAACATGTATCTACACATTATTATTCTCATTGCTTGGTGTAATATTATCTTTGTAAAAGTTTGATTCATATTATGCAATAGTCTTTCAAAATAAACAAAATGATAGCTTGCACTGAGACGTTTGAATTCAAGATTTCAATAAAAAAGAAGGTATCAGTTCAGTGAACTATAAAGAATATTATATAATAAGTTGTCACTTGGAATTTACAGGTTTAAAGGCAAGAGCTAATGATCTAAGTTTATCCAATCAGAGCAAATATGAAAAGAAGTCAAGAAAAATTCACAAAAGTTTTGGTTAATAGTATTCTGAAAAGAATATGAAATAATAAAAGTTTTTTAAAATATTGGGTCATTGGCACAGTTTGTGATACAACAAACCAATATTCTTTGGTGCAAAATATCACTGCAATATTGGTGTTAAATTCTAATCAACAACTGTACAAACAATCTTCTTTCCCTATAAATGTACTGGCATTGTATATTTTTTGTTATACAGTGAGTAAACTACCTGACAAATAATCACATCCAGCATTACATATATTTTTTAATAAATCAAAAATATGACAAGTAATCATAACTCGGTTTTTTGTGTGAATTCATTTTCATCATTTTTCAATGTAGCTGAGGCTTCAATTTTGTCACTGTCTAAAATAGTTGGGATTTCTCTTGCAATACTGGAATCGGCTGTTACAGTGTCTTCGTCTTCAAAGGTCTTTTCATCTGTTTGAATAAACATTAAATAAAGGTAAATATATCTTGGTATATGTTCAGTAATATTTCATATTAGTAACGGACACATTTCTTATACCAGTGTAGCAAACAAGTTCAAGCAAAGGCCTAACAGGAACTTTAGAAAACAGAGCCTAATTCACTGCAATTTCAGTACAGGCATTGGGAGAAAAAACAGTGACCTTCATGTGGTGAGAGTCAACAATAAGAGATAAGGGGAGCAAAAACGTTTTGTTGTTGCTTTATGTGTCACTATGCAATTCTCTTTAAATGGGGTTGACACAGACAAGTTGGAGGTGGGGAATTAGGGCTGGATACACTTCCTACTGCCCTACGCTGGGCTTGATCACGTGCTTGTTACTTAACAAGTTGAGAGTTCTAACATATGCATAACTGCAGTCCCCAGCAAAATGCTGGTAATCCCTGAAATTATTTTTCTTGCCACGGAAGAGCTGAAGATACAAAATTTAATATTCCTCACATATAAAGGAGGGTTTATCTAAAGGAGGATATAAAAGTACCCTGCTGTCTTTCCTTTTATTTCATTTGTGACCACCCTGCTTGATTCTGCAAAATATTGAATCGTCCATACTTATACAATGGCTGTAAACCCCTTCTAATATAGGCAGTTGAGTCTAAGCACGAACCTAATTGCCCCATAGCTCACATTTTAGCTCCCTAGGAATATATAGTCACCACATTTCCTTCACCCTCCACCACACATCTCAAATCAATCAGTGTATATGGAAATTACTTTAACTTACACTCTTTTCCTCAAACTCACTGAATTCTCACTTCCCACAGTGTGTAACGAGTCATATTAATATGAATATAATGATTAATTGCTCTAAGGATAAGAGTGATACTTAGAAATAATGAATACAGACACTCCCCAACTTACGAAAGAGTTAGGTCCCAAAAGCTGATTGTGAGTAGAATTATTCACAAGTTGTGTTTAGGTAAAAAAAAGTGCAGGACAGTACATACATATGCAGTACTGTACAGTACTTAGGCTAAAGACACTTAACTACTATATAAGACAAAGTATACAGTATTAATGGATTTTAATACAGTAATAATACAATATAGAAATACATACATGAGTATATGATGGGTAGGTTTTTGTTCATATCTGTGAATATTTGTAACTCGATTGTTTGCAAGTAGGGGACCTTCTTTACAATGAAGTAAAACCTGTTCACATGAAACTAAAAAGAGTACTAGGACGTTTCTAAACTAAAGTCTCTTGGCCTTGAATAGGGCTGATCAGGACAGTTTGATTTCAAGGCTTTCTTTGGTTACAGTTCTTTTTATATTCTTACATCTGCACCATATATTTAGGCATATTCATTACACATCTCTTATTATCCCTTCAAATCTGACAAGTCACAACACTCCCTAACTGTTTTTCTCTGCTTTCTCTCTCATCATAAAGATCTCCATTACTTTGACTAATCTTTCTGCCTATTCTTTTATTCTTTATCATTCTCTTATTTCTGCCTTGTCCTTAACCTGCTACTTTTGATTAAGTATTTTCTTGGTGCCTGAGCCATATGAGGGCACACATAAAAAAAAATATCACCTTACACCAAGCAAAATGTCTGTGAAGGACTTTACAGCTTCATTATGGATTGTATGCCAGAGTGAAGAGTACCCATTTAACTTACTGATATTTCTAATGGGTTCAAATTCAACATGTCCAGTTTTAAACATATTACTCTAAAGAAACTACAAGTATGACACAAGACTAATAATTCTGGAATGGTCCACATTATAAGAATAGGTACAGTACTGTTCTTTCTCATAAAAGTTGTGTAAGAGCTTTATATGGGAGATGCAATGCTTCTGGAGAAAATAAAGGTTCTATTACAAGACATATAATTTTATGCGAACATACCAATATGGACAGACTCGGCAAATCAAGTAAGGTGAGCATACTGGAGGCATAAATACCTGTTCTGTTCTATGTAATCTGAGTAATCTCAAATAAAAAAAAAACTGAACCAGCATCACTGTTCATTTGGACTACACTATAATAAAGTCATTCATCAATAAGTTGATAACTGTGAAAAATATGATATAAATAATTAATGAAAAAAGCATGCATATTCAGGACTTTCTATAACCACTCTAGGCAACCAGAAAAATTTTAACTGCTCCTCCAGAATAACAGTTCTTAACATGAATTTTATCTTGAAATGATCGTGAGAAGCCAAGATCTTTCTCAAAAAGCAAACACTGGAATAACGTTACTTTTCTTTGTAATCAACATGTAATCAACATGAATTTCTGCATATTAATACAAACTATCTTGGGCAAGATTTTGCTTACGCCCATGCCAGCACCAGAGATATGCACATATCGTCTGTATATATTTATACAGTAACCACTCGCTATATCGCGGTTCACCTATCGCGAATTCAGTGCATCGTGATTTTTTTTGGCGATTTTTTTTTTCTAGGTATATGCGAAAATATTAAAAAAATAAAAATTTTCAGTATTTTCATTATTTTACTGAAGAAAAAAATTTCATTATTTTATTGATAAAAAATTTATTTCCCAGCCTAAGAATAATAAAACAGTAAGAAATAGTAAAAAAACATAAATTTCAACATGTAACTCTGCACGATAGAAAGTACGATACCGGTATCAGCGTTTCGGAAAACGCAAAGGGTTGCACCTACGTGAGCTAGCATATATTAACATTTCAAGTAGTTTCATTATTTTATTGATAAAAAACGTATTTCTGAGCCTAAGAATAATAAAACAGTAAAAAATAGTAAAATACATAAATACTCACAGCATTGCACCATGTAAAATATGATACAGGTATCAGCGTTTCGGAAAACTAAAAGGGTCGCACTTACGTGAGCTAGTACATATTGAAATTGTCATTATTTTATTGATAAAACAAGTATTTCCTAGCCTAAGAATAAAAAAAACAGTAAAAATTAGTAAAAAACATAAATTTAAACATATAACTCACAGTATTGCACCATGTGAAATACTGTCTGATAGCGTACAATGTATTGGCGTCTTGGAAAATGCAAAGGCTCGCACCTACGTGAGATAGTTCATGGAATGCTATTGGATGAAAGGGTGGGAGACGACGAATCACATGATTGTTTTTCTGTATGTTCTATATCATGGGGTCTGATTGGCTTTTTGATTGAAGCTTGGTTCTCCCACCATCTTCCATTGTCTCGCCTCACTAGTTCAGTCTAATTCACATGTGCGCCGTTCACGTTGTGCTTATTAATACACTGTGCTTGGTTTTTTTACTCACATATTTCAACCTTTGCAATGCCTCCCAAATGTCCTTCATCTTCTAAGGCTTCTGGTAGTGAGCCTAAGTGGCAAAGGAAGAAGTTAACCATAACGGATAATGTGAAATGCCATGATTCCTTACAAGACCATCTTCCAACAAAAGAAGATACAGCGACAGCAACTCCCCATTACCATGATCATCGCTTGCAAAAAGCAGCCGTAAAGCTATTATTGGCTGCGGACTAATTTCCTATGGAGTCTACAAACGTCATTACCACCTCATTCACGGTAAGTTTACCTATCACGTTCATATAATTTTACGCTTGCATGCTGTTATTCATAAAGTAAAGGGTGGTTTTTTAACAGTGCAGGGAGGGTTTATACAGTAAACGTAAAAATAATTGTAAAATACCTATGTATATGAGTATGTCATGTCATTTTCACCTCATTCACGGTAAGTTTACCTATCACTTTCATATAAATTTATGCTTGCATGCTGTTATTTATGAAGTAAAGGGTGGTTTGTTAACAGTACAGGGAGGGTTTATACAGTAAACGTAAAAACAATGTAAAATACCTATGTACATATAGGGTGATCCTACTTCGTGGAAATTAACCTATCGCGGTCGGTCCCGGAACCCGACCCCCGCGATAGACGAGGGATCACTGTATATATATATATATATATATATATATATATATATATATATATATATATATATATATATATATATATATATATATATATATATATATATATATATATATATATATATATATATATATATATATATATAGGGAGTCCTCACATAGTATCATTTTCAGTTTACTACAAGGCTAAAAAAAAAAAAACTTTTTTAAATATATATATATACAGTAATCCCTCGTTTATCACAGGGGTTCGGTTCCGGGACCGGCCGTGATAGGTGAAAAACCGCGAAGTAGGAGCACCATATTTAAAAAAAATAATAATTAATGATTGTAACACCAGGACGGGCCAAACATTAATAAAATAAAACAGCCTTTATCAGGCCTGGGCATGAAGAATACATAAAGTAAAGAAAAACAGAGATGGAGAGTGTAATGACCTGTCAGTTGTGAAGGGATTATAAAAGATGTTTAATGAATATCCAATTCTCTGCTGGGTTTTAATGTACCTCTGCATTATTTTCATGATGTCTATTTCAAAAATCCACCTTAGATCTTATTATTATCATTATTATTATTATTATTATTATTATTATTATTATTATTATCGGCGAAGATAATTTTCCTTTGATGATGATGGAGATCATTATGATTATTATTATTATTACGAATTTGTCGTTAAACCATTATATTTACAATAAATGAGGTAGTTTTGGTTAAATGAACAAGAGTTAATTAAAGATGTTCTCTCTCTCTCTCTCTGTCAAACAGCAAACAAACTTTCGATATAATATCGTCAGGGAAATAGCGTGCAGAGAATATATATATATATATATATATATATATATATATATATATATATATATATATATATATATATATATATATATATATATATATATATATATATATACAGTGTTACCCCGGTTCTTCGCGCTTCTTGGTTCGCGTTCTCACTCTATCGCGGTTTTTTTTTGGATAAATTATTATTTTATTTTTTGGGTATACGCAAAAATATTAAAATACTGAAAGAAAAAGAATTTTCAGTATTTTCATTTTTTTATTGAAATTTACTTTTCGTGCTGTTATTTATAATGTAAAGGGTGTTTTTTTAACAGTGCAGGGAGGGTTTATACAGTTTGTAAACGAAAAAATATTTGTAAATGAGTATGTGTGTCACATCATCATCACCTCATTCATCGTAATTTTATCTATCACTTTCATAATAATTTACGTTGCTTGCTGTAATTTATAATGTAAAGGGTGTTTTTTTAACAGTGCAGGGAGGGTTTATACCGTACGTAAACGAAAAAATAATTGTAAATGAGTATGTATGTCACGTCATTATCACCTCATTCACCGTAATTTTATCTATCACTTTCATAAATATTTACGTTGCTTGCTGTTATTTATAATGTAAAGGGTGTTTTTTTAACAGTGCAGGGAGGGTTTATACAGTACGTAAACGAAAAAATAATTGTAAATGAATATGTATGTCACATCATTATCACCTCATTCACCGTAATTTTATCTATCACTTTCATAAAAATTTACGTTGCTTGCTGTTATTTATAATGTAAAGGGTGTTTTTTAACAGTGCAGGAAGGGTTTATACAGTACGTAAACGAAAAAATAATTGTAAATGAATATGTATGTCACGTCATCATCACATTCACGGTAAGTTTTCCTATCACTTTCATAAAAATTTACGTTGCTTGCTGTTATCTATAATGTTAAGGGTGTTTTTTTTAACAGTGCAGGGAGGGTTTATACAGTACGTAAACGAAAAAATAATTGTAAATGAGTAAGTATGTCACGTCATTATCACCTCATTCACCGTAATTTTATCTATCACATTCATAAAAATTTACGTTGCTTGCTGTTATTTACAATGTAAAGGGTGTTTTTTTAACAGTGCAGGGAGGGTTTATACAGTGTAAACGTAAAAATATATTAAAATATCTATGTACATATAGGCGGATCCTACTTCGCGGATTTCCTGGTTCGCACCGGGTCCCGGAACCAAACTACCGCGATAAGTGAGGCAACACTGTATATATATATATATATATATATATATATATATATATATATATATATATATATATATATATATATATATATATATATATATATATATATATATATATATATATATATATATATATATATATATATATATATACACAGAGTTCCCCCGATTATTCGCGTTTCTTGGTTTGCGTTCTCACTGTATCGCATTTTTTTTTGGATAAATTATTATTTTATTCTATGGGTATTTGCAAAAATATTAAAATATTGAAAAAAAAAAAATTTCAGTATTTTCATTTTTTTATTGAAAATTGAAATTTACGTTGCTTGCTGTTATTTATAATGTAAAGGGTGTTTTTTTAACAGTGCAGGGAGGGTTTATACAGTACGTAAACATAAAAATAATTGTAAAATACCTATGTACATGAGTATGTCAAGGTCTTTCAATGCTAGTCATCTTATAAGGAGTAAGATTGCGAAATCGAACTTCATAGAATACATAGAAACTTTACTTACAGGTGGAAAGCCTATGTCTCTGCTAGAACAGACTAAACAATCTTCATGGAGTATTTCTCAGTGTTAATGCGCTTGGGTTTTCTGGATGAGATAGTGAAACGTGGATATCAAACACCGTAGAGTGTTGATATATATATATATAATATATATATATATATATATATATATATATATATATATATATATATATATATATATATATATATATATATATATAATATATATATATATATATATATATATACAGTGCAGGGAGGGTTTATACAGTACGTAAACGTAAAAATAATTGTAAAATACCTATGTACATGAGTATATATGTAATTACCACTTCCTTCACCGTAATTTTATCTATCACTTTCATGTAAGTTTATGCTGCATGCTGTTATTTATAATGTAAAGGGTGTTTTTTTAACAGTGCAGGGAGGGTTTATACAGTACGTAAACGTAAAAATAATTGTAAAATACCTATGTACATGAGTATGTCATGTAATTACCACTTCATTCACCAAAATTTTATCTATCACTTTCATATAAATTTACGTTGCATGCTGTTATTTATGAAGTAAAGGGTGGTTTGTTAACAGTACAGGGAGGGTTTATACAGTGTAAAGGTAAAAATAATTGTAAAATACCTACGTACATGAGTATGTCATATAATTACCACTTCATTCACCGTAATTTTATCTACCACTTTCATGTAAATTTACGTTGCTTGCTATTATTTATAATGTAAAGGGTGCTTTTTTAACAGTGCAGGGAGGGTTTATACAGTATGTAAACGTAAAAATAATTGTAAAATACCTATGTACATGAGTATGTCATGTAATTACCATTTCATTCACTGTAATTTTAGCTATCACTTTCATGTAAATTTACGTTGCTTGCTGTTATTTATAATGTAAAGGGTGTTTTTTTAAAAGTGTAGGGAGGGTGTATGCAGTACGTAAACGTAAAAATAATTGTAAAATACCTATGTACATGAGTATGTCATGTAATTACCACTTCATTCACCGTAATTTTATCTATCACTTTCTTATAAATTTACGTTGCATGCTGTTATTTATAAAGTAAAGGGTGGTTTGTTAACAGTACAGGGAGGGTTTATACAGTGTAAACTTAAAAATAAATTAAAATATCTATGTACATATAGGCTGATCCTACTCCGCGGTTTTCCTGGTTCGCGCCGGGTCCCGGAACCGAACTACCGCGATAAGGGGGGGAACACTATATATATATATATATATATATATATATATATATATATATATATATATATATATATATATATATATATATATATATATATATATATATATATATATATATATATATATATATATATATATATATTTATATATATATTTCATTTAAGTTTCCCATGAATACACTATGATATAACTTTTCTTTGAATGAATTGTA